>JAFFST010052238.1:29242-64147 GCA_022414735.1 Noturus placidus
CACCTTTAATAATAAACACCTTCATTTACAAATTGCATTTTGTGTTTACTTGTGTTGTCCTTGACTATTGTTTAAATTGGTTTGATGTTCCGAAACACTTAAGTGTGACAAACATGCAAAGGAACAGGAAATGAGAAAGGGGGCAAGCACTTTTTCACACCACTGTACGCTATTGTAAATTGGGTCATGATAATACAGTGGTACTCTCAAATCTAATCCAAATCTCAAATATTGATAACATTTTGCACAATGTAAAGATAATGTCAAAAGTAGCCATCATCTTAGTTTTCACACTAATGTGAAATGTGTTTGTGAACATGTGAAATGTATCCAAATTTCATCATAGTGTTGTGAGTTACATATGAACATTTCATTGAAAGTATGCTGTCATGAATTGGTATTGTATATTAATGGTTTGTCATAAACAACCAGACATTTTAAAGTTCACTGGAACATTTTGTTATTTAAATGTAGCCATTGAATTTGTCATTGTCTGAGGTTATTATTCTGTACATGTGTAGCACAACTCAGAATTGGAGGGTGTGTCACGAGTTCGAGTGACCAGCAGGAGGACTCCGCAGAAGGTTGAGAGAGTAGTTGGGCTCGTGAGCTGTTCCCATGTGGAGACACCCAAGGTGAGTGGCAAAATGGGAGCAATTTGAATGGATGTCAGATTGAAGATTCATGGAATTACTTAAAAGAAAGTTCAATATACACTGATTGATTATTCTATTCTATTTAAAATATATTTAGTTTTGAAAAGAATACTGAGACTACTGAAGAATTGCAGAAAGCTTTATAGACTTTGTCTATGAATGAATTACTATTAAGTGGTTAACCTTTTATCAAATGCCAGTTCTGTTCTGCAGATAGTACTACCCCATATTTCTGCTTGTTCAAATTGACATACTGTATGTTTATACAATATATGAATGCAATATATGTTCATTATTGTTGAAAAATTGGGCAGATACAGTCATGTGAAAAAATCTCACGGAAATAGTTGGCTTGTTTGACATATTTGGACAATTAGCTTTTCAATTATTTATTCAACAGAAATAAAAATACATGTGATATTCTTCTGTGGAAAAAGAAAGTACACCCTTGGCCTCAGAAGCTAGTATTGCCCCCTTTAGCAGAAATAACTTCTTGTAATTGTCCAGCAGTCTTGTTGGAATTTTTGACCACTCTTCCATGCAATTTTCTTTCAGTTGCAAGATGTTTGAGGTTTTTCCTGCATGTACTGTCTGTTTCAAATCCTCCCACAACATTTCAATGGGATTCAAATGCAGGCTTTTACCAGGCCATTCCATAACCCTTCATTTCTTCTTTTCGAGACAGTCCTTGGTGGATTTGCTAGTGTGCTTAGGATCATTATCATGTTGAAAGGTCCACTTTCGGTTCAACTTCAACTTTTATACAGATGGCCTCACATTATCTTCAAGCTTTCTTTGATATGATGCAGAATTCATAGTTGAATCAATGAATGCAAGCGCTCTAGTCACTGAGGCAGCAAAACAACCCCAAACAATAACATTTCCACCACTGTGGAATGAGGTGGTATGAGGTGGTTCTCCTGAAAAACTGTCTTTGATCACTACCAAACATGAAACATGTCTGCTGTTACTGTGGCCAAACAAGTCTATCTTTGATTCGTCTATCCAATGCAAAGGCATTTTCCTTGCACTCCTCCCATGCAAGTCAAATTTTTGTAATCTCTTTCTGATTTTAAAAGCATGCACGTTGACACCAACATTTGCAAGACTAACTTGCAGTTACTTTGATGAAATTGTGGGGTTTGAAGAGACTTCTTTCTGCATCAGACAGACTGCTCTTGGGCTGAATTTGCTGGGACGGCCAGTCCTGGACAAATTGACAGTCATTTGAAATCTTCACCATTTGTAGTTATTTTCCTTACAGTGAATGATGTATTTCAAATAATTTGGAGATCTTTTTAAATCCCTTGCCAGACTCACAGGCATCCACAACATTTTTTTTTCCTGTGGGCCTTACAGAACTCTTTAGACCTTGGCATGATGACACCACACACCTCAATAGCAAATGGTACACCAGACACTAGATATGAAAGGGGTATAAATAAGACAGGTTCCACCTGCACTCCCTAAGCAGGTTCTAATCACTGGCACCCAATCTTGAAAACATGCTTCTAACTTTATGTATTTGATGGTGTGATAAAAGTGGGGGTGTACTTACTTTTTCACATTTATCTGTTTTTTGATAATTGTGAAAATCACTACAAAATGTCAATTTTTGATAGAATGAATCAACCTTATTAAAAGGCACTGTTTCAAAGAGAATCACATGTTTGCTTGTCCAAATTCAGCAAAAAAGCCAAAAATTTCCATGGGTGTGGGGGGACTTATTTTTTCACATGACTGTACATCTGTAGGTTTAATTTCAGTATTCCCTTTTTTAGATTAGCTTCAATGCTGTACTTCTACATATAACTGTTTTGATGAGAATAAAACATATTTACAGGATTAGATTTATATGGTGCTTAAAGAACAGTTTGTATGAATTAAAACTATTATGCTTTAAATATTTGTCTTTATGTCTTTCTGTGTTTTGGGATGAATGTAAGGTAATGAGTGATACAAATTGGTGCCATTTTCACATTAGATGGTAAATGCAGGCTACATTTCGACCAAAAAAAAAACATGGTGTTAAACACAATGTCAGAGTTGTTTGAGATGTCGCTCTATTTTTTTATGTGCTCCAAAATCATCATGGTCAAGTTGCACTGTATCATTGCAGACCTCATTTTCACATGTCTTCCCTATCACAACACGCCCAGAGGCACATGGCAGCACAATGCCTGTAAGCACTGGCTTTTGAGATGAGTGGAGAATTGAGCAAGGGGTGTGGGAGTGTGGAGGAGGAAGAGGAGTGTGCAGTGGTCGCAGCTAATGCTGTAGGAAGGCTTGGTGTTTTTGTTTTTTTTAAAGCTATGTCAAATGTCATTTAAAGATAGTCAATATTAATATCCTGTGGTTGATGATGCAAAGCACACTGTGTTTGAGAGAAAAGCTGGGTGATGCTGAGCCAAATGTAGTGCCATGTCTCTTTCCACACATGAGAAGGAAAATTTGGGGATACACGGTACAGTGTAGGGATGGAGCGAAGCACAGGTAAAGAGGGAGCAACAGTGATAGAGAGAGAAAAATAAAGAGAGAGTGGGGGAGGATAGAAGGAATGAGCCGACTGAGAGGCGAGGGCCGGTGCAGTGCAACACAGTCAGAGCTGGAACGGACACCCAGAGCTCAGCCTTCTGCAGGTTGCCATGGAAACCACATTCCTCCCTCTGCTTGCATCCCCACAGACTGACTGCCTCGCTTGCTCTCCCTCCCTCTGTCTGTTTTCCCATCTCTCTTTCTCATCTCTGTACCTTACGCAGTCATATGTGTTCAACCAGTTCAACTTGACCAGAAACCCAACACCAAAATCGTAAAATGTGACATGATGAAGCTAAATGAACAGTCCTAGCTAAAAGCTAAATCAGTGTGAGAATCGAATATTATCTTATTTATCATATTTGTGTGTGCAATGAAATGTATGTTCACTTATTTCTTGTCATAGTTCCATACATTTTTATTCCAGTCATTTATTTCTTATGATTAGCATTCTGCATGTAATATGCTCCTCTATATGTTCCCTCTCCTCCCATTATTATGCCTGCACCTTGCTCCTTCCTTTCCTTAGCTTCTGAAATATTCTTCTCCTTTTCACCTGATTCACTTAATTTCCAGTCACTATACATGGACCTCATTCTCCTTTTTTCTCCATCCCTCTTTTCCTTTGTCACTATCTTTCGTTTTCTATAGCTCCCCCCTATCATTAGACTGTCACTCACATGTGCGCTGTTTGGTACAGCAGCTGTTTTCTACCACCAGTTCTATTAATAGGAGTCACAGCCTTTATAGACGCTTTTGTTTAGGGTCTCATTGAGTGCGTAATGTGGGAGCCATGACAGAATCTTTATGTCTATAGAGTCATGTTTCTCCCTTTAGCTGTCCATGAAACACTGGAGAATGGTTTGAGCATGATTGAATTGCATGAGGTCAGCACAATGGGAAGAACATCGTTTGAACAAAACATTTCCCCACACTGCTACATATCCACGCAGCACTACAGGAGAAAAGGCATTAATATCCATGCCGTATCTTCACACTGTTTTAGCAATCTCCCTGTATTTTATGCAACCTTGCCTCTGCATTTCATTCAAATGATGCTTAGTAATGGTGCTACTGCCCCTTTAAGTCTGCCTGTGTCTTTTACCTTATTTGGGCATGCATCCTGTTAGGTGGTTAGAGAGCAGTCACATGGCCTGCTGTGAGAATGCACAAAAATTCCAGAAATTTTATACAGATCTCATCTGTGGGAGTGTGTATCTGAAAGGTTTGAGGTATAAATGTTTATGTAATTGGGATTGCAATTAGGCAGATAGATAAAGGTTATTTTGTTGAAAGAGCTTTGCCTTCCCCTTGAAATCATATGGAATTCCTCATGTTTATACCATGAATTGGTAAACCTTCCATATTGATTTATTAAGATTTGGATGGATTATGATCAATAGCTCTGTTATGTCATGTTAACATGATTTCATCAGAGCTGTCCCTATTTTCAGAATCATTTTCTAAACATATATGATGAACTAGTTCAACTAGTTGGCCTACCAATTAGGCTACCTAGTGTAGGTAATATAGCATCACAATATCCAGTATGCACCATGGAACATTAAAATTCACATACTCAGGAACACATTTTGTGAGAGGATCTAAATCTAGAGCTGTATAAACACTTGTGTTCACACTACTGTATACAGCTGTACTAATGGCATAATTGTTTTTAGAATTCAGCCTGTGACTGCATCTGCCTCTCCTAGCACACTATATAGTATTTTCAGTACATGTATACTATACATGTACTGAAAATACTATAAAATACTGTAAATTGAATATGTATGGAAGCTTTATGTTTTCTGCAAAGCTGCTTAGTGACAGTCACTGCGTTTACATGGACAACAATGATCCACTATTAACCCAATTAAGACAATACTCTAATTAAGAAACTAGCATGTAAACAGCAGTTTTTAATTACCTTAATCCAATTAAGGTCATACTCAAAGTAAACACTAATTGAATTAAGACATGTGGAGTGCTCCTGTTTTAGTCGCATTATGGACGTGTATTACAGCACCTTAATCACATTATGAGCGTCGTGTGAGAGTTTTCACCACATTTTGCGACGGAACACGATCACACACGGCAGTGCTCAACATTTTACGGCGAAGGTCAATAATTAGATTACTGCTGTCCATGTAAATGTCGTCAGTGTCTGTTAAAAGAGCTATACAAATAAAATTGAATTGTATTGAATAGAGCTGCCTGTAATTGTATACTACATTGCCAGATGCTTGTGGAGATCTGACCATCACACCTATATGAGGCCTTCCCCAGACTGTTACCATAAAGTTGGAATCAGTTGTATAGAATGTCTTTGTATGTGTTATTATTACAATTTCCCTTGACTGGAAGAGGCATAACCCAAACATGATCCAGCATAACAATGCCCCTGTGCATACCTTTTGGGATGAACTGGAACGCTGACTGCGCCCCAGGCCTCCTCAACCGACATCAGTGCTCACTAATGCTCTTGTGGTTTAATGGGAAAATCCCTACAACCATGCTCCAAATGACATCTATTGAAACGCCTCCCCAGAATAGTGGAGGTTATTATAACAACAAAGGGGGACTAAATCTGGAATGGGATGGTCAAAAAGCACATATAGGAGTGATGGTCATGTGTCCATGAACTTTTGTCTTTTGACCAAACAATGCATCTCAAGCAATAGTAAAGCATTCACCCTATTATCTGGAGTTTGCGAGTTCGAACCCTGACTATGACGCTGTGGCCATGAGTCGAAGAGAGCAAAACGGGCCATGTTCTCTGGGTGGAAGGGGGGGCATACTCTCTCTCTCCCCTGTCAATCACAGTGACACTAGTCAATCGTTGCCATTTGTGAGGTCATGCATGTGGAACCTGACGACTAGCGCTTTCCAAGTGTGTTATGCTTCCCAGTGCCTAAATCTTTGATTCAATTGGCAAACGTTTGCCCTCGTTTCTTCCCTCTCTCCATGCCACTCTTTATTATTACAGTTATGTAGAGCTCTGACCAAACATAAGCCCTTTTTATATATTTGTTATGTAATCTTTGAAGGAGTAGGACTCTTTCCCTAGAGGTACTAGAAACACCCACATGCATTCACACACTGAAAGATGTGTGAATGCATGTGGGTGTTTCTAGTACCCCATCAAACCCCATGACCTAATGCCAGCATGTTATGCTTGAGTATAAGCCTGAAGTGCTTCTCTATTTTCTCCTCTGATTTGCATCTTTAGTTGTAAAGATCATGGAGATTTGTACACTGCTCCTGTGAAGAGTACTGAATTGTGCACCATTGCTTGATGAGAGCTATGGGTAAAAGGAAAGAAGAGAAGGAGTCATGGCCTGAGATAGATATGCTTGCATCGTCATTTTTAACTGCAAGACACCACCCATATATAAACTGGTTTCAGATGAGCAAGCTTCCTGTTGGTTATAGTGTAGGAGCAGATTTTTTAATCAGTAGTTTTATAGGACATTTAATAGTAGTAGTGATTATTCCCCTTCAGTCATTTCAGTAACTGCTGTTTCCTTTCCACTGTTTGGCAAGAGAGTTAAACTGGCATAAATAGTTTTGGGATGATTTATAGTATGGTGCTCTAATGCAGCCATTTGTATTGCTTTATGTGTAATAGGATTGGATAATGAGCATAATAGCCATAATAACGTAATAGCTTTGTCAAAATTAATTACTAATCGACAAGACTTGTTAACTAAATAAATATTCTAGTTAGTATCTAGGATATTTGGCATGATCACATGATGGTGCAGTGGGTAATGTTGTTGATTCACAGCTCCAGGGTCCCCGGTTCAGTCTTGAGCTTGGGTCTGAGTGGAGTTTTGCTTGTTCTCCCTGTGTCTGTGTGGCTTTCTTTCAGGTTCTCATGTTTCCTCCCACCTCTAACCCCACCCCCCCAAAAAAATACACATGCCTGTAGGTTGATTAACTATGTTAATTGCCCTTAGGTGTGAATGTGTGTGTATCGTAGCCTGGTGTCCCATTGAGGGCATGTTTCCATTTCATACCTGGTATTAATTCACCACGATCCTGACCAGGATAAAACAGTTAAAGATATAAAGATGATGATGATGACGATATGAGCTCGAGGCCTGTGATGACATAATGATGTAATTTTTGGCTAGGGCTAATTCAAATATATGTGAATTCAATGAGAATTTTTAAATATTAAGAAGGGAATATTTTGAATGACTAAACTATCTTTTGACATATTTCTCCTAATTAAGGTGCCTTCATATACTGGGTGTAGTTTGACTGTATTTTTTTATTTTTTTAATTAATTTATTTTTTATTTTAATGAATTAACCATAACGTGTTAGACCTTAGAAATTACCATAAAGTCAGGTTGAGCCTGCGACAAAATGTCAGTTCTCTATTATTTTGGTGATTTTTTACAGTCTGCAGTGATTCATATGAATATGACTACATGAAATGTTCACCTGACTCATCCTAATTTGACAGCCTTAACTCTTAAAGCGTTTATGTGCAAGCACCACTTTTTCTGATATGGAGCCAGCATTTGATAAGTGTTGGAATCTCTGCATCTTCATTCTGTCGCTGTGCGTGTGCTCAGTTTATGGAGCACTGCCCCTTTAAGAGCAGCCACTGAAACAACGAGTGGTGCTGCTGCTGATGGCCATGCTGCGAGTTGATTGGCTGTGTCTCTCAAAGCTGAGGTGCTGGAGGGATGCTGCTACGCATCTCCCTCTCCCCCTCTCTGTCTTGCTTCCTCTCTCTCTCTATCTCTCTCTCTCTCTCTCTCTCTCTCTCTCTCTCTCGCTCTCTCTCCCCCTCTTGCTTGCTTGCATCCCTCTGTATAATCCTCATCTAGGGCAAGTGAACTGAGCGGCAATTCAGTGCTCAGCTCCTTTCTGCAGGCTGAGAAAAGAGAGAGGAGGAAAGAAATCGCTTTCTAACACAGGAGGAAGATAAAGAGGAAATCTTACTGGTAAAAAGAAGAAAACAGAGGAAGATTTGATATCGTCCATAGATATATATACAAATTGTTTATTATATATATTTGTACACACGCATATAGATATATATGTGTATATATACATTATATACCTGTATATAACTGTGTATTTGTGCTTGTCAATTTATATTAATATTTTTATATGTACTTGTGCGTGTGTGTGTAAATATATACATATATAAACAAATGAATTTATATATCTATGAATTTATTTACTCATCACTGTGAAGCAAGACAGTCAAGAAGAAAGTTCCATCATCGGGGCTGGTCTCTGATTGAGAGATCAAATACAGTATTTTCATCTTTCCCTTTCACATTTTTTTACATTGAAGGGAGGAAGACTATAGTCCTTTTTGTATTTCTTCTTTCCTGGCTGACACCTCCTCACCTCCTTTTCTGGATTGGGAGGAACAAAGCGGAGGATAACAGGGCTTAGAAGATAGTGAGATTCCTGTGATTTCTGTGCTTTCCACAGCACTGCTGTTTTCTGAGCCGAGCAGCATTGTGTGCTGTGTTTGATCTGAGGCAGCAGCAGCAGCAGCAGCAGCAGTGAGAGACAGTGAGAGCGCACCGCATCGTGTGAGCCAGCCAGCATGCACAAACACCACCACTGCTGCAAGTGCCCAGAATGCTATGAGGTGACACGCATGGCTGCCCTACGCAGAATGGATGCTCCAGCGTACGGAGACTGGCAGCCGGAACCCTATGGATATCCGGCCAGCTATGGAGGTGGTCAGACCTTACCGCCCCAAACCTCGGGTGGAGGAGCAGGCATGGGCGGAGGGGGCACACTGGGCAGAAGTAAAGGGAAAAAGATGTCAGCTGGGGGCCCTGGAGGCCCCACTCCCATGAGCCAGTCCAAGGGTGGCCCCAAGGTAAATGGCAACAACTCGGGAGGGCAAGGTGGATGGTGGCCAGAATGCACCTGTACCAATCGGGACTGGTATGACCAGGTAAATGCATTTGTCGTGATTGATAGACTGCCCGTGCCAGTGGGGGCGTTGAAAGGAGGCAGGTGGTGTATGTGGTTGCTAGGTTGGAGCGCTCGTATTTAGAGGAGCTCATCCATCTGCTGGAAGTCTGTTTTACCACAGCCAAAATGAAGCCTATGTCAAGTCCCTGTTAATAAGAGGTTTTTGTAGTACAGATGTTTTCTGGGTTGGTGAGTGAATAATTCAGAGTGGATCATTTCATGGCTGTATTTTTGTGGTGGAGAAGATGGAGGAGGGGAGTGACAGGATACTGAGTAGCTTGTCTCTAAATAGCTGCACTGATTGAGGTGTTATTCATATTCGAAGGATCTTGATATATATGGATGCCTAGCTTACTAAGGATGATAAGAAATACTGCACAAGATGCAATAATCATGTGTGATGAAAATTTCTACTGATTATCTAGATGTATAAGCCTATATAAATCTTCTTTTATTGCTTATATTTTGGGAGTGCAAATCAGAAAAAAGGAACACACTAATTAAATAAGGTGAGAGAGCGAGCAAGCAGGGGTGGGGGAAGGGTCACTGTCAACGTATGAAATGAAAGAAACAGCGGTTTATGTGGGCAACAGTGTACATGTATGTACAGTGCATACATACCTATACTTGTATGTGATGTCATTAGGCTGGGGACTGTTTTATTCTGTACATTTTGAGTGACAGAGAAGGTGAGAGAGCAGACAGCAGGAGAATAGCAGTAACATTGGGGGTGAAGTATCTGTGGCTACCAGAGAAAGTGAGATAATCCACCAAGAAACGGGGAGAAAACATGATCAGGGAGAAAAATGTGAGCAGCTGCCAGTGATTTGTTTCGTCTGTCTGGATGGACATCTTTTTAAATATATTTCCTGAGCATTTTATAAGCAGTACACATTCTTTGAACACTACATGCTCTCTACTAATTTATCAAATATTTTATGAAATATCCCCGATACGTTTAACGTTCACCAGGTTTCATTTTGATTATACAGTTGCTTAGTGGGCAGTTTTTAGAAAGTATGTTTATGGAGATTAATGAGTTGGTGGTTAAAATGGATGGTGGTTAAATACAAAACAGTGAGAAAATTAAAATGCATGGGTCGGGTGGATATCATGATGTCATCTTGCCTGTCAGGTTTTCAGAGGATGCTTCAATTAGCTCTGAAGGCCTCTTTACTTACAATCACCATCCATTGTAAATGTGAATTAATTAGTTATATTCTAAAAGGACAGCATTATAAAATCATTCATTATATCATTATATCCCAGACACATAAGAGACATAGAAACGACATGACAATGGCATTGATAAAGTTGAAATGTTGAGAAAGAGAGGAATATGCTCATAAAACCAGCCAGCCAACCAGTAGGGGGAGGGGGTTATGTAAGATCAGGCGGTTTCAGAAGATGCGTAGAGAGCAGCCATGTAGCTATAAACATGTAGCATCTGTCCCAACCCTCTATAGGGCAACAGTTTAATGCCTACTAGCTCAAATTAATGTGAAAGCTGCACATATTTGCCAACATCTTTCCGTTTCTTTTATAAATTCAGATGTAGTATGGTTAATTTGTACCAGTTTTTTAACCTCCGTGTTACACCAAGCTAGAAAACTACTACCTCTTTCTTACAGTACAGTTACACATGGGTGGGAGTCTCTTCCCCACCCTGCATGTTCAGTTAACTACACAGAAGCAATAGAGTCTCTCATGCGGTGGAGGCTTGTCCATAGGGGTCTCAACACACATTATTAGCTCCATACCACCTAAACAAATGTTAGCACCCAGGCTGCAACTAATGATTATTTTTATAATCGATTAATTGGCCGATTGTTTTTCCGATTAATAGGATGGTGGGAAAACTTTCAGTACCATTTTAAAAAATGTATTTATAAAAAACCTTTATTTAAAATAAAATCCACAAATTGAGTGTTACAAATGTAAACTTCAGAATAAAACTTTACACACCTGTTTGTATATTTCATATTTATTTATATGTCATATAAATGATATTGATATTAAATGATATGAATGAAATGATATTTTTCGCATACTACAGCATGTCAAGAAGCTAGGGTCAGAGCGCAGGATCAACCATGATAAGACGCTCCTTGAGCAAGGCCTTTAACCCTCTCTGCTCCAGGGGCATCTTATCATGGTTGATCCTGCGCTCTGACCCTAGCTTCTTGACATGCTGTAGTATGCGAAAAATATCATTTCAATGTGATCAATAAAGACTCATTATCATTATATAATAGGATTTATGCATTATTTATTTATACACTGAATTAAATTACAGTCCTAAATGAATAATAAAAACTCACTTTCACTGCACCTTGTGGTTTCTGTTACTCACTGCCTTTAGACATATTATTTTACTTTTGGTCATAATGTTTTAATTAGACATTACATATCTTACTCCTGCTCCCACTGTATATCACCGCGCGTGAGGAACAACTCAGCCTTGTTACTAATAGATCAGTTCCGATATGTGCAACAATTATTGGCACTCATTGGTTGATAATTTGTGCTACCTCCCTTTGCCAAGATAACAGCTCTGAGTCTTCTCTTATAATGCCTATTGAGGTTGGAGAATACATGGCAAGGGATCTGAGATTCCTCCATACAGAATCTCTTCAGATCCTTCAAATTTCAAGGACCACGCTGGTGAACACTCCTCTTCAGCTCACCTCACAGGTTTTCTATGGGGTTCAAGTCAGGGGACTGGGATGGCAATGGCAGGACCTTGATTTTGTGGTCATTAAACCATTTTTGTGTTGGTTTTGATGTATGTTTTTGATCAACATGGAAGATCCAACCATGGGCCATTTTAAGCTTTCTGGCAGAGGCAGTCAGTTTTTCATTTAATATCTGTTGATACATGGGCGTAACCACGCACTCTTTGAGGAAATACCAAACTGTCCCCCCATATACAGGAGAAAATATTTTTTATATGTTCCGCTGTAATTTTCCCTGCCAATGGATCTGTCTTTTCTTCATCTATTCTATTTATTTTATTTATCCATTTATTTATGTCTATTCTTTTGTAATATATTCATTTACATTTATTCATTTAGCAGACGCTTTTATCCAAAAAACTTACAAATGAGAGCACACTCACACACCAGTGGTAGCAGAGCTGCCATGCAAGGTGCTAGCTTGCCATCGGGGGCAACTTAGGGTTCAGTGTCTTGCCCAAGGACACTTCGGCATGGGATCGCCCGGGCCGGGATTCGAACCACCAACCCACACGACAATTAGTGGATTAGCTATCTGGGCTCTACATATTCGCGTTTATTAAGGAAAATAGGTGTGTGTCCCCTCCAGTTGAACACTTGGTTTCGCCCAGACTCAACACAAGTTCGGTGATGTATTTTAGCAGCTCAGCCTGTAAGAAATGGAGACAGCAGCTTTTTTTCAGACAGTAAGTAACTAGACACTTAAATATTTAGGATGATGTCAGTTCCAGTTTTTGACCATTAACGGTACATTCACGTGCACATCCTCCCGCCGAGTTTACTATCACTCAGAAACCACGTGAATTCAAACAGTAACTGTAATACTAAATCTATGTTCTAAATATGCTAATTTTCACTATCAAATTTTAGAAGTGGTCTTTCTAGCGCTTGGACCCCCCCAATGTCCATACCATGGTTACGCCCTTGTGTTGATATTTGATAGAGTCCATGATGCCATGAATCCTAATAAAATGTCCAGGTCCTCTGGCAGAAAAACAGCCCCAAAACATTAAAGAGTCTATTTAACCGTGGGCATGAGTTATTTTTTCCATATGGCTACCTCTCTGTGTGCACCAAAACCACCTCTGGTGTTTATTGCTAAAGAGCTCTATTTTGGTTTCATCTGACCATAGAACCCGATCCCATTTGAAGTTCCAGTAGTGTCTGGCAATCTAAAGATGCTTGAGTTAGTTTTTGGATGAGATTACAGACAATTCTCCAGCTGTGATCCTTGGAGAATTTTTGCCAATAATTGTTGCCCACCTATATTTAGCAAAGATTTTTTTGGGTTAATAAGAGCTTAGTTCTATAAATACTAAAAGAGGTCCATTAGGGAAGGAAACCCACTGCTCCATGTTTACTCTTATGAACATTTTCAGAGGGAGGAACTGAGCACAGGACAGTTAATGGGGTTGCCAGTTTGGGTTAGTTTAAAAACACTGCTACCAAGATGTTTTATAGTAAATATTCAGAATTAAATCTAATAAAGTTCCACAAAGTGTGAGTGCATACACTGTGTCACAATAATATTCCTTTTCGAGTGCCTGAATTTATTTTCTGGTAGTTTCAAGTATTTTGTGTGGTTTTGAGATGTAGTTGGGATGGATATTTTGTTGAAACATGGCAAACCTTGTTAATGATATTAGTACTTCTGTGTGTGCCTCAATGTAGATGGCAAACACACATGCTGTATTAAACTCAGTTTAACAAGGTATGTCTAAAATTGGTCAAAATGAGCTGCTAGACTGTGTGCTGGATGACTGTGTGTTGTAGACTCTGACCTGCCTATTTACTCTTAAAAAATACACTAAATAGCATAAGTCAAGTGTGATAACCTATCGACTTAATTTTCTATGAGGTTTTTAATGTCGTCCTGTCTCAGCAAAAACCTGTTGTCACAAGCCACTGCTGTTCTCATGTTTCATATTTTGAAACCTGGTTATTTGCTTTCACTGATAATGGCAAGAGGTACAATATGTAGGAATAAATGTATAGATGCATAATCAGTCTTTTACTTCTACACTCTGCAACCTGCAATTTATGTGACAGAAACTTAGTCAAGTCTTGAAGTATTAGTAGATACACATTAACACTTCAAATTAGTACCACCATTATTAAAATGTTCAAAGGAAGAAGTCGTAAGAAAATCAGATTTTTATAAATTGTGACATTTTATCCGATACAAATTGGCGTGATGATAAATTTTTATACAAGTAAAGTAATTGGTAATAATATAATTGTCCATTTTTTTGTCCATTCTATTCCTTTACGATAGTATCATATAGTTTCATAATGGAAGAGCAATGTCCTTCAGCTATAAATTGTATCGGGATATCAAATGGGGTATGAAAGGTTTCTGTGTTGCTTTTGTGCTTTTCAAATCAGCACCCACAATAATCAATAGGTGACTTCCCACCAGCTGATGCTGTGCAGTCTTTAAGCAGAGGGAAGAATGTTTTTCTATTTTTTCCTGTACTGTACAGATGTACCTATTATATATCTATCACCTATTTACTATTGAAAAGCTTGTATAGTCTGTTTTTATCTGTTTTCAACAATCCAAATAATCATTATACAGCAATATACGATCACGGAGCAAATTATTAGGGTTGCTACACTAATACTGGGTAGGGTCTCCCTTTGCTGTCAAAACAGCATCTATTCTTCATGGCATGGATTCCAAAAGATGTTGGAAACATTCCTTTGAGATTATGGTCCATGTTGACATGATTGCATTACACAATTCCTGCCGATTTTTCAGGTGCAATTTCAAGCTGCGACTCTCCTGTTCTGCCACATCTCAAAGGTGTTCTATTGGATTTGGATCTGGTGACTGGGAAGGCCACTGAAGAGCATTGAACTCCTTGTCATGTTCATTTAACCAGTTTGAGACGACATTTGCTTTGTGACATGGTGCATTATCATGCTGGAAGTAGCCATTAGAAGGTGTGTAAATTGTGACCATGAAGGAATGCACATAGTCAGCAACAATAGTCAAATAGGCTGTGACGTTCAAGCAATGATTGATTGGTATTAACAGGCCCAAAGTGTGCCACGAAAACATTTCCCACACCATCACACCACCTACACTAGCCTGGATTGTTGACACAAGGCATGTAGGGTCCATGGTTTCATGTTCTTGGCACCAAATTTGACCCTACCATCTGTGTGCCTCAGCAGAAATCAAGATTAATCAGACCAGGCTATGCTTTTCTAGTCTTCACCTGTCCACTTTTGGTGAGCCTGTGCCCACTGCAGCCTCAACGTTCTGTTCTTGGATGTCTTCTGCTGTTGTAGCCCTTTTGCTTCAAGATTTTATGTGTTGTGCATTCTGAGATGCTTTTCTGCTCATCACATTTGATCAGAGTGGTTATCTGAGTTACTATACTGTAGCCTTTCTGTCACCTCAGACCAGTCTGGCCTTTCTCCTTTGACCTCTCATTGCAAAAGAGTTTCTGTCTGCAGAACTGCTGTTCACTGGATGTTTTATCTTGATTGCATCATTTTGATTATACTCGAGAGATTGCATGAAAATTCAAGGAAAACAGCAGACATAGAAAGACCAAACCACCCAGTCTTCCACCATCATTCAAATAACAGTCAAAATCACTGAGATAACATTTTTCCCATTCTGATGGTTGAGGTGAACTTTACCTGAAGGTGCTGGCCTCTATCTTCATGCTTTAATCATTGCACTGCTGCCACATGATTGGCTGATAAGATCATTGCATGAATGGGTAGTTGTAGAGGTGTTCCTAGTAAAGTGCTGGATGAGTGTATATTATGTTTTACAATGTTTTAAGCCTGCAACAGGTTATCAGAGTCTGTGATTTGTGTTAACTTTACTAACCAATGACAAACACAGTTCTGAATACAGTAATGCATACCATAATATTTCACCTCCTGTCTGAAACAGGGACTATTGTGAGACATGTAGGACTATATTTAGATACTCTGGAAGAATCAGTTGCAGGAGAGGAACTAAAGTTGGTGTGATTTCAAAGAAGTGTCATGTAGAATAGCCTGCATGCACATTCTGGGGTAAGGTTTCAGCTGTGCTGCACAAACAACCTATTATAAAAAATGCAGGTGCTGTGTAACAGTGAAAAGGCAATTCAAGACAATTATTGGCAAGACACATTGTGTTGCAACAGCTTCATGACGTAATTAGAAAAGACCAGTGTAAGTGCCATATTTCACAACATGTCTCCATTCCAGCTAAAAAGCTTTTAACCCTTGCTTGAGGTTTTGCAAAAGAAACACAAGTCAGCTGATGTAAACTCTTTAAAAAAGTGGTCCTTGAAAGAAAATCTTTCTTTGTATAGTAAAGATTCTTTGTTTCCTAAAAGAGTACTAGTTTGGAACCCTTTCTGAAATGCTACTATAGGGTTCTACATATAGTCCCAAGACATACAACTGAACAGTATAATTGTAATAGGCCTTTCAAATGGCAAAAAACTGTCCAAGGGTAAAAGTTAAGGAATTAACCATGTTTATTGTATCTTGCGGAGACATCCTGCAAAGTGTGTCGGATGCCATGACCGTGCAAGATGTCTCCAAGAACAGTCTATTTGGAAACATGGGTTTTGTCACTATCCACAAAATTTGATCAATATTATCAGAACACTTAGTATCGGGCTCAGTGATTGTTTCTACGAGAGAGGTGGATTTACAAACAAAACAATAGAAGTAATTAAGGATGTAAGAAGGAAAAAAAGAAATAATTTTAGCACTCATCAGAGACTTTTGAAATCCCATTACCACGTTCTCTTGCTTCATCCAACATTATAGGAGACAGTACAGTACCTGTGCCTTGGGTAAGTGAGGCAAAGTATTAAATACTAAATTCAGGCACCTAGAACTATGTTTTTCCATATTATAGAAGGCCCCAATTTTGCTTCTCTGCTTTATGACTAACAATGTTTAGTTTAAATGTCAATTTGCCATATGTGTATGTGTGTGTGTGTGTGTGCGTGCGTGTGTGTCTATATATATATATATATATATATATATATATATATATATATATATATATATATATATATACACACACACATATATTTGCATTGCAATTTTGCCTGCATTGCAAAAGTTATTTACATGGATCCAGTACATCCGCAGCTCTTTTTCTTTTAATAAATATACAATTAAATGGAGTAACAATAACCATTTTAACCAATGTTTATTTTTTTATGTGCCCCCTCCCTTCCAAAATTACAATCAACTCATTTCCATGGTGACCAATTGGTAAGGACTTGTGTTATAAGTCACATGTGCACACAGCATGAATTTCACAAAAAAAGTGCAGCTGATTGTCATTTCTTACAGAAGTAAGAAAAAGTGATTGACCAGAACAAGATGTTAAAAAAGCACAGGAGACATAATATCTGTTTGTTAAACTTGTTACTCCATCTCGCACGAAATTCAACCCTGTGCTGTCTGTGCACTTTTGGGTTTCTACAGGACACCAAACTGCCACATATGAGCAGAGCAAATCACAACATTGGGAGGAAACTGTAACGTACATGACTGTGTTGTGGAGTAATTGGGATAATGAGGCAGGCAAAGAAAGTTTTTTTTGTTGATATTGGTATTTATGTTATATTCATATTATGTTATTTAAATGGCGTAATGTACTTTTGTAAGAGCCAGTGCTCTGAACAAAAAGTTCGTTGTGAGGTTGTACATATAGGAAATGTGCATTTGACTCCTCCAGTCCTCCAACAGCATCACTGAAATATGTTTGCGAACACACATGTTTTTAGCCATAAGATGACATTTGACACTACTGTATTGCATGAAGTCTTCGGAGCACTGTTGTGTCTATACATTCTAGGACCTTTTCCTACCCTGTCCACCTGCTGACTCACCTCTCCCTTGCTGTTTCAATATCGCATGTTTTACAAATTAAGCATTGTTTGAGGATGCATATAAATGTCTCCACTCCCCCATGCATAACTGAGCCACCAGTATCATTGTGGTTTTTTCTCATCCCTTCAGAAATGTATTTTTCCTCATTCCTGCCCAGAACCTTACAGGCACCAAGCCGATGTTGCCATGGTGACACAAGGGAGATCAGAATTTTAGTGCTGTTTTATAGATTTATTATTATTTCAGCATTATGTTTTAATATAGTGGCTTTAGTATGAACAGTGAACTTTCCACTGGCACCAGAGTTGCATATCTCTGTGGTATGTATCAGCATATATGAATATTTGCTTTTTAGTCCTTGGAAATAAACAGTATCCATTGTGGTACCAGACTGTTGTATGGTTCCACCGTCCACTTCTTTTTGGCGGGTAAGGGAAATGAGGGGGACCAGTTGTGTTCATTGGCCATACTGTTATCACAACTAACAATTACAAGGCTGATAAGTGCCAAAAAGTTTACTTGGGTTAGTGGGTAATAATTCTATTGCCTTTTTTGTTGGACAGCTGAAAGAACTTGCCTAGCAGAGTAATATTCGCTCAATGATTGCCTGATTGACTGACTCTCCCAGTGTTAAAACACATGCTTGGGAGTAGCTTGGGACCTCTACACAAAAAGTGTCATATACCTACCTTCCCCTCTAAAAGTATCTGAAAAGCAAGGCCGATTATCTTGTTTTTTGCTATACACTAAAGGCACTTGGGTTTGAGATTAAAATATGAATATGAGAATAGAATATAGATAGATAGATGAATAGATCATAATTTCAGCTTTCTGTCCTGCTATTTACATCTAGATGTGTTAAACAACTTAGAACATGGCACCTTTGGTGGCAGACCACCCAATTTCAAAGTAAATTGGGTGAGGGTGGCTGTGGATCAGGTGGTAGAGCAGGTTGTCCAATAATCACAGGGTTGGTGATTCAATCCCCAGCCCTCATGCTGCCACATGCCAAAGTGTCCTTGGGAAAGACACTGAACCCCAAGTTGCTCCCATTGGCAGCCTACTGGCAGGTGAGTATGTATGTGAATGGGTGAATGAGAAGTGGTATAAAGTGCTTTGTAGAACTGTGAAGGTTAAAAGGCGCTATATAAGTGCAGACCATTTTACCATTTTAAGTAGTACTTACTGTTTGGTTGCATATCACATGAGACCCCCCCCCCCCCCCCCCCCGTTCAGATGGGAATATGTTTTGGGTCATTGTCTTGTGCATGATGAAGTTCCTCCCAATTTGATTGGTTTGCATCTTCTAGTATGGTATCTATTTCTGCTCTTGAAGTCTTCTTGATTGATTCTGATACCTTCACCACTGCCCTGTGGAGGTTGTTGGTTAAGGCTGACTGTTGTTTTTGGTTTTTCCTTCACAACTCTTACAACGTTCTCCTTTTTCAAGTGCTGCTGTTCTCCTTGGCATCTGTTTGATGTCTGGTTGTTAGTACACCAGTGGTTTCTTTCTTGTTCAGGACATTCCAAATTGTTACATTGGCTATGTCCAATGCACCCCCATAGGCAGCTCTCTGGTCTTCATATTGATCTATTCAATTCAATTCAATTTTATTTGTATAGCTCTTTTTACAACAGACATTGTCTCAAAGCAGCTTTACAGAAATATCAAGACGGTATACAGATACTGTATTTTAAGGTGCGAATTTATCCCAACTGAGCAAGCCACTGAGTGGTGACAGAGGCAAGAGAAAAACTCCCTAAGATGTTTTAAGAGGAAGAAACATTGAGAGGAACCAGACTCAGAAGGGAACCCATCCTCATCTGCGTAACAACAGATATTGTGAAAAAGTTCATTATTGATTTATATGAAGTCTGTTTGGCCTTAGAAGCAGCCGTAATCCCAGCAGTCTGGAATTGGAGTAGATGAGAGCTCCATCCAGAGGTAGGACATCCAAAACGGATCAGGCAGGTCCGGAGAGCAGAAAGGATCAAGATCTCTAGTATCTCCATAAGATCGTGTGTAGCTTGACAGAAGGAGAGAGGGAGAGAAAGGATTATTTGGACTGGGAATTAGCATAATAGAAGGTCTAGTCAGGGTATGCTTGAGTAAACAAATACGTTTTAAGCCTAGACTTAAACACTGAGACTGTGTCTGAGTCCCGAACACTAATTGGAAGACTGTTCCATAACTGTGGAGCTCTATAAGAGAAAGCTTTCCCCCCTGATGTAGCCTTCACTATTTGAGGTACCGTCAAATAACCTGCATCTTTTGATCTAAGTAGGCATGGCGGATAATAGAAAACCAAAAGGTCGCTTAGATTCTGTGGCGTGAGACCATTTAGTGCTTTATAAGTTAATAATAGTATTTTAAAATTAATGCGAGATTTCACTGGGAGCCAATGCAGTGTTGATAAGATTGAGGTGATGTGGTCCTATCTTCTGGTTCTAGTTAGGACTCTAGCAGCTGCATTCTGGACAAACTGGAGTTTGTTTATGTTTCTACTGGAACATCCAGACAGTAAGGCATTACAGTAATCTAGTCTAGAGGTGACGAATGCATGAACTAATATTTCTACATCATGAAGTGACAATATATTTCTTATCTTAGAAATATTTCTAAGATGAAAGAAGGCTACCCTAGTAATATAATCTTCATGAGCATCAAATGATAGACTGAAGTCAATAATCACTCCAAGGTCTTTTACTGTTGCACATGATGAAACAGAAAGTCCATCCAGAGTAACCATGTGATCATAAAGCTTATTTCTAGCTACACGTGGTCCTATTAAAAGTATTTCTGTCTTATCAGAATTAGGTAAAAGGAAGTTAGTTAGCATCCAACGTCTAATGTCCTTTACACAATCCTCAACTTTATTAAGCTGCTGTCCTCTGGCTTCATTGAAACATAGAGCTGTGTATCATCCGCATAACAGTGGAAACTAATTCCATGTTTACGAATAATTTGACCTAGAGGTAGCATATATAAAGGTAAAAGCAGTGGGCCTAAGACAGAACCTTGTGGAACACCAAATTTAACCTTGCTATGAGTGGAGAAGTCTCCATTTACATTTACAAACTGATAACGATCGGTCAGATAAGACCTGAGCCAGGAGAGGACTGTTCCCTTAATGCCAACAACATTGTCTAATCTATCAAGGAGAATAGTATGATCTATAGTATCAAAAGCTGCACTAAGGTCGAGTAACACAAGCAGACACAACCCTGATCAGTGGCCAGTAGAAGGTTATTTACTACTTTAATTAACGCTGTCTCTGTGCTATGATGAGGTCTAAATCCTGACTGATACTTTTCATGAATGTTGTTCCTATGTAAGTAAGAGCATAACTGCTTTGCTACAACCTTTTCTAAGATCTTCGAGATGAACGGGATACTTAGAGATGAAAAAATCCTTTTTTTATACAACAAATTCAGTCTTTTCATTCAAAACCCAGGCAGCAGACATTCAGAGCTATTAATTGTTTAAGCAATCAATCTAACAGGGCACAACTGGGCAACAAGGAACGCCTAACAATTGTGTTCCAATATTTTTGGTCATTTGAAAAAAAAAAACGGGTGGGTTCAACCAAAAGGTGCCATGTACAAAACGTGTGTGTTGTTTAACACATCTAGAAGTAAATATGAGGAAATTAAATGTCTTCAGTGTATATCAAAAACAAAAGAATTGGCCTTGTCTTTCTAATACTTTCAGAAGAGACTGTATAATAACAATTGATAAATAAGTGAAGAAGATTTATTATTCTTATTAACAAGCATTCTGCACATTAGTCAACTGAGAAGCCAGATTGTAAAACGGAATCAAAATGTCTGTGAAAGGGATTTGTGGGGGAAAGCACTATTTGTCACTATTCTTGGGGGAAGCACTATGTGCCTGCACTATTTTTCAGGTCCACTTGGCATCCTGTGTGTGAGTAAGAACTACTAAGCAGTTAGAATGCAGGATGATTGATTTGCTGGAACAGTGGGAAATATAAACATTGATTCAAAAATATGTCCAGTGTCACAACTTACATTTATTTAATATTCTCTGTTACTCATTTTATGTTGGTCATCCATTTTGCAAATTGTTAAACTCCAGTCATTTCTGATGGCTCCTCCACTTTTGCTATGTAATTCAGGTGTCAAATGTTTTTGTACTTTTTGCACAGTGATAGGAGTATCACTGTGCAAAAAGTACAAAAACATTTGACACTTCGGGTATTAACATTATACTACATCTCATGGAATTGAAGCATCATTGAAGTGTGAACACAATACTTACAGTAAAGTATAGTACCTAATGCATTACAGAAGTATGTGATCCGAGACAGTGTTAAAGCGTTTATTATCTAAAGTTGTGTCGTTTCATGTGTTAATTCATGAACTATTATTGTAATGATGTATGAAGGTAC
Source organism: Noturus placidus (assembly GCA_022414735.1). NCBI lineage: Eukaryota > Metazoa > Chordata > Actinopteri > Siluriformes > Ictaluridae > Noturus > Noturus placidus. The sequence continues at coordinate 51,412 of JAFFST010052238.1, forward strand.
ATTAGACTTTGTAGCTACATAATTATGCGGTATTGTTCCTCAACTAATAGAAATCAGACCTTGAGCTCATTGCTATGTATCAGAGTTGTGTTCTTGAGCAAGGCCCTTAACCTGTGAAGAAGACAAGTTTCACTGTATTGACATTTATTGTCATACCTGACATACAAGTCTCTGTCTATTTACTACCTGTTCTACATTAGACTAACTATCTTGTTCTCCAAGGTAAGACATACATATAAAATCAATCAAATTCTAAAGGCCTCTCAAATCTGGCAAAGCTTTTAAGATTTTCACTGAAGTTCAGGAATCTTAATTAGTGCACCTTAAAATTTTGTCTGGCTAGCAACTTTTTCTCAGTTTCCAGTCTCGTAAACTGATTTATAAGATCACATATTAAAAAACATGCGGAAATGTAGATTATTTAATTACTACATGGCGTAAGACACAAAAGACTAATCAAATTCTACCATCCTGTCAAAGATTTTCATAAACAGGAGTGCCTGAGATCCCATCGTGCAAATTTCCAAGAGGCTCCAGGGCAAGATTATGAAAATTAATTGAGCAATGCAGAGGGCAGACATGTGATTGACTGACTGGACAGTCAGGACAGTGTTGCTAAGGCAACCACTACATGCTTGGACTCCTCTGGTTGTATGGGAGCAGGGCTAACTAAACTTGATATCATAATATGCAAGTCTTTCATAAATAAAAAAAATATATGCTGTTTTATAATATTACTATACCAATACTACATCAGTCTTACCACCTGTGTAGAAATATTATAGAAATAATACAGAAAATTCCGTATGGTTCATAAAATCATTCTACTTATAGATGTATTATACAGCTCTAGTCAGAAGAGATCATATTTAGAAAGACTGTATAGATAATCGTTCTGAATAAAGTTAGCTATCTAGCACATTTCCCAGCTAATTATCAGTAAATATGTCAGCCTACCTAACTGTAAACTGCTTTGATGGATTGTCATACATGATCAATCAGTGCTCCATATATACAGTATACACACTGTATATAGGCAATGAACACAACCTTTCTCTGGAAACCTTTCTTAATGCATAATGTACGGACCTCATAAAGAAGGAGAGGAGCACATTAAATCACAGCAAATGCACTATGGAACTGGGGAGGACAAGGTGCACACTACAATATTTATTCGCACATTTAAAGAAATTGGCTTTCATCCACTTTGAGAAGAGCTAAAATATCTGTTCCTGAGAAAACGACTAGGGGAAATAGACAGTTTCTTTGATGGGAGTGAAACGTAGTGACTATGAGAAGTGGAGAAACTTTGGTCACCAGTGGTGATATGATCTTGTCTTTATACAAAACATACACACACACACACACACACACACACATACACACACAACCAATCGTTTTTGCCCTCTGTTAAGTGACACAAAACCATCTGTCTTATTTCATTCCATTCCATTCATCTTCAACCGCTTACTCCTTTTCAGGGTCACGGGGGAATATCAAGAAGCTGACCAGATAACATTAAAATCTGTTCATGGTTATCTAAATATATATTGAGCACACAATTAAAGACTTAATTTAAGGTTCTCAGATCAGATATTATAACTAGTATTCACAGTGGTATGTTGTATATAGTGTTTCTGTAAATGTTGAAAGAACTGCCTGGTCCAGGTTTTATAGGACCTATCTTAATACTACAGGTTTCGTCTGGGTTCTCCGGTTTCTTCCCACGTCACAAAACATGCCCAAGAAATGTATCAGGTAAGCTAAATTGCTTGTCCAAGATATAAATAAATGTGTGCATGGACTGGCATCTTATCCTCACACCCAGGGTTCAAGGGATAGAGTCTGATCCACTGTGCCCTTGTCAGTCATATGTCTGTGTTATTTATATAGAGAATGGGAGTGCCACTTGTTTCTTTCCAGCATACTTTAATTCCTTTATTCTGATCATAGCAATGAAGACTGTGAAGGATCTATACACAGAGTTTTAGTAAAAGGCAAACAGTCTACAGATATACAAAATCTAAGGCGGTGGATAAAGAATAAACAAGTCAAAATTTGATCAGCATTTAAATTTCCATACATGGCGCATAGGCAGTCCAAGCAAAAGTAGGCACAAACAAGAAAACAGACGCTCAGACTCATTAGGTAACTGGCAAGACTTCGGAACAAACAATGAGGCGATGAGGTTTATATAGGCAATACAGTACTGCCCTCCACATGAATAATTAGTAACCATGACAACAGGTTAGAACTCTGATAACTGAGACATCTGGTGGACTGACCTGGAAGTGCAACCATACTGCTTATGATTCAGCTCTTGAGGCTTTGTATATGATGACAGGAAAAAACAGGTGCCCTTTTTTTGGGCACAATTACAGCTTTTGTGTTATACCATCCACTCTCCACCACCCACTAGTTTAAAGGTTATCATCAATGTGCTGGGGGTTCATCATCTCTTTTTGGATACTGTTTATACCCCACACTGTGGCAGGCTTTATATAAAATAACTGTGCATCTGCACCTAACTGTATCATAGCTCCCACATTTGATCATGGAAGCTGCATCCATTTCAATCAATAACACTACAGTGCTCCTTAAGCTTCCTATTCTTTCCTTAACTCCTCTTTTTTGTGGGTGTCTGTAGGCGCTTTTAACAGTGCTTATTCTTTCCTGAACTGGTCATAATTTTATACACTTTAGACATAAATTGTGTTCATACTATTCCAAGGCATTATGGGGAGACTGAGAGGCTAGAATACTCCTTATTTCAAAGCCACTCATTCACAGAAGGTTGACTTTGCATTTTACCCATACGCAGGTGAACAGAGAGCGATTTCTCACTAAAAAACAGCCCCTCAGTCTTTTGTTTTAGATGCAGTCCATTTTCGTTTTTCTTTTTTGTTTTGTTCTTTTACTTAATGTAATAAAGGTCTCTAAAATGATGTACATTAAATAAAATGACGAGGTATACAATAACTGCTTTCTGTGGGTGTTATGGCAGTCGGCATATGCTATCATAATTGTATATTTACAGTTGACATTTTTATTTGTGAATACATTTGCAAATTAAATAGATTTCCCCAGATTTCAATATTATGGGCTATTTAGTGTGTAGGGTGGCTGAAAAGTCAGGAGCCAGTGGGAAAATCTTGAACAAATACGTTGAGCAGATTCCGCAAACATGGAAAAAAAAAAGAAAATGTAAATGTAAACACACAATACAGCGGCTGAGAAATTTCATAGAGCATAAGGGTTTTACTCTTATTCTCTATGACCGATTAGTCGAGACTGACCTTCGGTCACTTTATGGGTCATCACTCTCCATGTATTTCACCTATGTGATTCACAAAGCATTTCGGCAGAAGTAGTTTGCCATTGCTTTCCCCATCCCTCCCTATTTATCCGGGCTTGGGACCGGCGTGTAGCTGCTGCCAGTCACACGGCTGGATATACACACTCAGACACTCATTCATACACTATGGACACGCCAATCAACCTACCATGCATGTCTTTTGGACTGGTGGAGGAAAACTGAGTCCCCGGCGGAAACCCCCGACGCACAGGGAGAACACGCAAACTCTGCACACAAATGGCCCTGGCGGGATTCGAACCCCGGACCCTGGCGGTGTGAGGAAAACGTGCTATCCACTAAGACATCGCACGCCCTTACTCTTATTAGTTCCTGACTTTTTGAGCACTTTGTATATATCATGACCCAATGAAAATTACGTCCAATTCAGTTCCAGGTTGTAACACTACAAAATGTGACATAGGTGGGTAGGTAGGTAGGTACAGTAGGTAGTGAGGACCGGTACACCCCTCTAATTTTTGTAAATATTTGATTATATCTTTTCATGTGACAAGACAAGAAATGACACGTTGTTACAATGTAAAGTAGTGAGTGTACAGCTTGTGTAACAGTGTAAATTTACTGTCCCCTGGAAATAACTCAACACACAGCCATTAATGTCTAAACCGCTGGCAACAAAAGTGAGTACACCCCTAAGTGAAAATGTCCAAATTGTGCCCAAAGTGTCAATATTTTGGGTGACCATCATTATTTTCCAGCACTGCCTTAATCCTCTGGAGAATGGAGTTCACCAGAGCTTGGAGTTCACCAGAGCTTCACAGGTTAACACTGGAGTCCTCTTCCACTCCTCCATGATGACATCACGGAGCTGTGGATGTTAGAGACGTTGTGCTCCTCCACCTTCCGTTTGAGGATGCCCCACAGATGCTCAACAGGGTTTAGTCCATCACCTTCACCCTCAGCTTCTTTTGCAAGGCAGTGATCATCTTGGAGGTGTATTTGGGGTCGTTATCATACTGGAATACTGCCCTGCGGCCCAGTCTCTGAAGGGAGGGTATCATGCTCTGCTTCAGTATGTCACAGTACATGTTGGCATTCATGGTTTCCTCAATGAACTGTAGCTTCCCAGTGCCGGCAGCACTCATGCATCCCCAGGCCATGACAATCCCACCACCATGCTTGACTGAAGGCAAGACACACTTGTCTTTGTACTCCTCACCTGGTTGCCGCCACACATGCTTGACACCATCTGAACCAAATAAGTTTATCTTGGTCTCATCAGACCACAGGACATAGTTCCAGTAATCCATGTCCTTAGTCTGCTTGTCTTCAGCAAACTGTTTGCGGGATTTCTTGTGCATCATCTTTAGAAGAGGCTTCCTTCTGGGACAACAGCCATGCAATTTGATGCAGTGTGCGGTGTATGGTCTGAGCACTGACAGGCCGACCCCCACCCCTTCAACCTGTGCAGCAACACTTTCAGCACTCATACGTCTATTTCCCAAAGACAACCTCTGTATATGACGCTGAGCATGCACTCAACTTCTTTGGTGGACCATGGCGAGGCCTGTTCTGAGTGGAACCTGTCCTGTTAAACCGCTGTATGGTCTTGGCCACCGTGCTGCAGCTCAGTGTCAGGGTCTTGGCAATCTTCTTATAGCCTAGGCCATCTTTATGTAGAGCAACAATTCTTTTTTTCAGATCCTCAGAGTTCTTTGCCATCAGGTGCCATGTTGAACTTCCAGTGACCAGTATGAGGGAGTGTGAGAGCGATGACACCAAATTTAACAAACCTGCTCCTCATTCACTCCTGAGACCTTGTAACACTAACAAGTCACATGACACCGTGGAGGGAAAATGGCTAATTGGGCCCAATTTGTACATTTTCACTTAGGGGTGTACTCACTTTTGTTGCCAGCGGTTTAGACATTAATGTCTGTGTGTTGAGTTATTTTGAGGGGACAGTAAATTTACACTGTTACACAAGCTGTACACTCACTACTTTACATTGTAGCAAAGTGTCATTTCTTCAGTGTTGAAAAGATATAATCAAATATTTACAAAAATGTGAGGGGTGTATTAACTTTTTTTGAGATACTTTAGGTAGCTGAATGGATGGATGGATAGATAGAAAGAAAGAAAGAAATACTCAATCATAGCCATGGTAATGTAGCCCTTTAAGAAACAATGAACACTCGGAGCCAGTTTCAGTAAGAACAGTAGTGAGTTTCAGAAGTGAGTTATGGTGACACCTTGGCGTTGGTTTATACAGCATTTAAGTGTTGCAAATGTCATTTTTTCCCAAGTGGAATTTTAACAGATAATATAATGTACAGTTTAAATCGATTCACACTGCTCCACATGTTTATTCACCATATAACTTATAGACAGATAAGGTTTAAGCAGTGCATCGCTCGTCTCAGAGAGTCTCAGTTGCTGGCAATTGCCATGAGAGGATTGCGTATGTAAATTGTAAAGATTACATGCTAGATTACCATGCTGCATTATCAAAGTTTTTCAGTCAGTACGTTTACATGGAAAACAATAATCCACTCTTAATGTAATTAAGACCATACTTTGATTAAGAAACTACCATGTAAACACCAACCTTAATCTAATTAAGGTCATAATCTAACTAAGATTTAATCGAATTAAGACAGGTGGAGTATTCCTGTTTTAGTCTCATTATGGACGTGTATTACAGACACGTAAACACCTTAATCACATTATGAACGTCGTGTGAGAGTTTTCATCGCATTTTGCGACAGGACACGATCACACATGGCAGTTTTACATTTTACGGTGAACAAGAGAGTTCGGCCGCGTCCCAAATCACATACTTCCCTACTATAGGCCTGTGGTGGGAAAATACATGTATCTCGGCTACCATATAGACGATAACTACGCGATTTGGTATGCAGCCCACAGCTTCAAGCAGTTGTCTATATGGCTTCAAGCAGTTGTCTATTAGCATGTACAGCATGACAAATAATTAACTGCACTTAAAGCATTCGTAAAAAAAAAAACAAAACAAAAAAAAACTCCCGAAACTGTATACGGTTCCATGACAAAGACAAACTGTATTGATTCTGTATTGATATATCTTGTTGTACTCTGAAAAGTGTATGAGAATCAATAAAAATTGTTATAAAAAAAAAAAAAAAAAAAAGACAAACTGTATGTTGATACGTGAAATTCTGGAGGGACGTCGGCCGGCGTGGCGCGGTGACGTAATGACGTGGCCTCTTAATTTAGTTATGATCTATAACGTAAAATGCTACATGACGGGAGTATTCTAAAAGCGACACATGTAAACACCTTAATCACATTATTGTCTTACTTGGATTAAGGTCAATAATTAGATTACTGCTGTCCATGTAAACGTAGTCAGTGTTTCATGGTAAGTACCGTATTTTCCGCACTATAAGGCGCACCTAAAAGCCTTAATTTTTCTCAAAAAAATTAATAATCCGGTGCGCCTTATATGTGGACTGAGTTCCAAAATCTGTACAAATGTTGTGCGACTTTGGTTGGCGTAACAACCGTATGTTTTAGCATGCGCCTTATAACACGGTGCGCCTTATGTATTGGTCAAGTACAGAAATAGACCCCGTAATTGAGACTGCGCCTTATAATCCTTATAGTGCGGAAAATACGGTAGGCGGGAACACAATGTTACACTGGAATTGCATCCTCTGTATGGTATTCCACACTATAAATATGATTGCAATTAAATATAAGCTTTAGGGCTTTAATCTTTTTGTAATTGGCAGGCATAAATTAGTCTTTAATTATTGCTCTTCATTTTGGGTTTGGTAATACGGTCTCCTCCGAAACTATTGAAACGGCAAGGAGACAAGAGATTAGTATTTCGTTTTAATTTCCTGGTATTTACATCAAGATGTGTTAAAAAATTCATTTGATTTTTTTGCTTTACACCAAAGACATTTTGTTTTAGATCAAAAGTTTGATATGAGATGAGAGTTTAGAATTTCAGATTTTATTTCCTGGTATTTTCATCTTGATGTTTTAAACAAGATAAAATATAGAACCTTTTGTATCAGACCACACACTTCATAGGTGAGCAAAAGTATAGGATCTGATAAGTCTTGAAGTAAATACTGTAACACTTAATATTTGGTTGCATATCCCTTGCTTGCAGTAACTGCATCAAGCCTGTGACTCATTTACATACTCGGATTGTTGGTTCATTCTATTGTGTTTCTTTTCCTGGCTCTTACCTCAGCTTTTTTCAGTTGTTGTTTGCTTTGGGGGGTTTCTCCCTTCAGTCTGCTCTTGAGGAGGTGAAATGCATGGTCAATTGGGTTAAGGTCTGGTGATTGACTTTGTCCCCATGATAAAGTCCTTTTCTGAGATGAAAGTTTGTTTTTGATCATTGTCTTGTTGCATGATAAAGATCCTCCCGATTCATTTGGATGCATTTCTCTGCAAATTGGCAGACAAAATGTTTTTGTAAACTTCTGAATTAATTCTGCTGCTTCCACCAAGTAACATCTTCAATAAAGATTAGTGATCCCATTCCAGAAGCAGCCATGCAAGCCCAAACCATGACAGTACCTCCACCGTGTTTCACAAATGAGCTTCTACCTTTTGGATCATGAGCAGATCCTTTTGTTCTCCACACTTTGAGCTTTCCATCATTTTAGGTTATTCTTGTTTCCAGAACTTTTGTTGTTCATCTCAGCTCATCTCATCTCATTCACATTTCTTTCTGAATTTCAATCTGGCCTTCTGATTCATACTGCTGATGAGTGGTTTGTGTCCTGTGGTATGGCCTCCATATATTTCTGCACTTGAAGCTCTCACAGTTTTTCTGTCATCAGTTGCTGTTGTAATCCTTGGCCTGTTTCATGTCAGGTTGTTAGTACACCAGTGGTTTCTTTCTTTTTCAGGATATTGGCTATGCTCAATGATTGTGCAATGGCTTTAATAGATTTTTCCCTCTTTTCTCCCATAGACAGCTCTCTGGTCTTCATGTTGGTTTCTCCTGTTTCACAACAAATGTAGTGTTTACAGGGAAAACCTAGAGCTCAAACCAAGGGTAGGCATTCAGAGCCATTAATTCTTTAAACAATTAGTTTAACTGGACACACCTGGGCAGCAAGAAACACCAGTCACATGTTCAAATATTTTTGAACACTTGAAAAAATGGGTGGTTTCAAACCCAAATGTCTTCAATGTATATCAAAAACAATAAAATTGGCCCTGTGGTTCCAATAGTAGGTTGGGGAGTTTAAAGGGAAATGCATGGTTTGGGTCCACTTGTGGCTTTAATGGGAAGGGACACAAGTCATCAATGCAGAATTATTCTGATTGGTCACTTTTTTCCTATGATGAAACATTACTGATGGGAGTGCTTTCTTACAGGATGACAATGCCCCATCCGTAGGGCACGAAGGCTCACTAAATGGTTAGATGAATATGAAAATGGTGTAAACCATATGCTGTGGTCTTCACGATCACCAGATCTTAATCCACTTGAACACAGATTTTGGTCTTTAGACAGCACTCTTCACCACCATTATCAAAACACCAACTGAGGCAATAGCTTTTGGAAGAATAGTGTTCATACCTCCAGTACAGTTCCAGACACTTGTAGAATCTGTGCCAAGGCACATGACACTGTTCTGGTAGCTTGTAGTGGCCCAACTTTAATAACACACTTAACTTTTCCTTTAATTTGTCTATGTAGATGTGAAATATCTAGATAGAGCACACAGTAGATCTTTCTGTTGTGTTTCACCCTGAAATTTGGAGAAAAAATTTAGTTTACGTGATATTAGTCATCATGACTTCGTGACTTGCAGGAAAGCTGAAAAAAATAGACACCATTAAGATGTTGTTACAGCATGAAGACGTGATTGCCTATTTTGTTTTTTTTTATTTATTTTATTTTATTTTTTTAATATAAACAAGTGTGTAATTATTTGTCCTGGGTGTTATGAGAAGTGCATCATGCATCCTAATCATGCAAACCTACATCACATATCACAAACACACACACAGGCCCACATTAATGTTGCATCCACTTTGGTGCTGGGTAGGAGGGGAGCTTTGCCAGACACTGCTGTTGTTGCCATGGTGCAGTCTGAATTGAGCTCCATATTAGCCTCGCTCTGCCTAATAGGAAGAGACTGTGAGACTGCATTCTGGATGTTTACACAAGCACGTAAATAAGCTTATAGCGTCTTGGGTTGATCTTCTGTATCAGTTTAACGTGGTACTTGTGTAGCATATCGCACTATGAACAGATTGTTGAAATCCAGATTATAAAATCGAATACAGGTCCTTTGTGGATTAATATCTGCCGTTAAAATTCTAATTATGTAATCAGTTGAATCCAAATGCAATTGAAGATTCTGTCAGTGGGTTGGGTGATGCCCTGGGCCAGAGAAAATAATGCAACCAAAGGCTACTCATATTTTACTCATTACACTAATATTTTTCTGTTACAGTTTTGCTGACTTGCTGGGAACAGCCTGGAGTTAGAATGTAAAATAATTTCTTATAGTATATATAGGAGATAAAACCTACAGTGAACTCAATAATTTTGAGGTGCCTTACAATAGGTAGTGACGCTTATACCTAGTTGTAATCTGCTTATAATAATTGTTCAACATTGCGAAACATTCACTCACTTATTAGGTGATTACTTCTCAGCTCCAAACACAATTTAAAATGCTTCCCTCTCAAACTGTCCTTAGGGAATATGGATTGTGCAAGAGTCATTTATGTAATTACCTTGGGTGATTTATTAAATTAAAAACCAAGATGTAATACCCTAAATGGGGTCTAAAGCAGGTCTAGTCATAGATGTCTTGAGTAATTAAAGCTACCGGGCATAAGGTTTTTTTTGTTGTTGAAAATGAAAAACAAACACCCATGATTATTGAGTCGGAGTACAAATAAAATAATTTAAAAAGTTGACCTCACAATCCTGTAATAGTAAGTCAGTGCTATGTCATGAGTGTCAGGTCTGAATTGGCCAGAATTTTGTATGCACACATCACACGCCAGCTCAGAAATATCTAATGTCATCACCCCCCAATATACTCATTTATAAAACTTTTAGTAAAGTTGTGTATAAATGTTTGAGCTAAATAATATCAATGTAATAAAACAAGCAATTTAAACCTGAATGTATATTCCAGATATAAAAGTGTGGTAATCCAGGCAAATTATATGATTTGAAGTTGATTAAGTTAGTTAGTCTTCTTATGTGTAAATTTACACACACTCAGGAGCATGAGTAGAACATGAACATTTTTCCAAATTGTTGGGATTTACATGAATGCCATGTGCCAATTCCTTATGTAAATGCTCGTACTAAAATTTTACTCTTAAATGTTTGTATCCAGCTTGATAAATGTGGCCCATTACGATGTGAAAGAATGTGAAAGAGTAAACAAAGTAAAAAGGGAAGAACGACGAAAAAGAAGTTAGGATTGGATTTAATGTTGTGATAGACTTCAAGAAATAAGTTTGTAACTCAATCACTCATTTATTCATTTACTCACTTACTCACTCACTCAAAATACAATATTCATGCTTTATTGTGCAGTGTACGCCTATAATTTATTTAAACCTGCATACTGTATACTGCAGTGGTGCATAGTCTCACCTCGGTTTCTAGTTTAGATTTAATGTTGTGGAACCTCATTCTCTCTCTCTCATTCTCTCTCTCTTGTTCTCGCTCTCACTCTCTATTACTCTTTCTCTCTTAAACACACAGCGTGTCATTTTACCAAGAAACTGGAAAACATAAACTCCTCTGTCCTGAAGACTTTGACTGTAAAAATACGGTGACTGTTAGAGAGCTCTGACTCCTTCCATAAATGTTGAATAAATAACAACAAAAACGTCACCACATGAACGATTATTTATTTTCTTTTGTTAAACAACCACATGTTTTTAAATCTGTTTTTTATGAGTCTTAGATTTTGTGGCGCTTCCGCCATACAGCGTCATCCCTGTGTATGAGCTGTTACTATAGCAAGAATAACATTGAATGAGCGCATTAATATAAAGCTATTGTTCATGTTCATCTACAGCTGGAACTACTATCTGAGCTTTGCGGTTATACAAAGATAATGCACACCTTCTGACCAATCAGATTTGAGAATTCAGCCACACTGTGGTATGATAAATATTAAAACACTGTGCAGTAATTTGAATCAGATCACTTTAAATATTGAAATACTTTTATCAGAATATGTAAATAATAATTAACAGAATGAGACCTATTGTACATGTACAATAATTTTCTGGTCCTGATTTCTTCTTTTTTTGTGTATATCTCATACTAAATAGTTTTACACCTTCAAACGAAATACAACATAAAACAAAGGCAACCTGATTAAACATACAATACCGTTTTTATTTCATTATTTTTTTTACTCAAGCAAAAACAGTTATCCAACACTTATCACCCATGTGAAAAATTAATTGCCCCCTTCAACATAAAATCTGGTTGTGCCACCTTTAGCAGCAATAACTGCAACCAAATGCTTCCGATAACTGGAGATCAGTCTTTCACTTACTTCTAGGACTAGTGCTTAGACTAGGACTTACTCCTTTGGATCATTAGCTGCATTTATATGGACAACAAAGATCCACTCTTAACCCGATTAAGACCATTCTTTGATTAAGAAACTACCATTTAAACAGCAAATTTTGCTTACCTTAATCTTATTAAGGTATTACTCGAAGTAAGCTCTAATTGAATTAAGACAGGTGGAGTGCTCCTGTTTTAGTAGCATTATGGATGTGTATTACAGACATGTAAACACCTTAATCACATTATGAACGTCGTGTGAGAGTTTTCACTGCATTTTGCGACAGGACACGATCACACATGGCGGTTCTCAACATTTACGGCAAACAAAAGAGTTCGCCCGCGTTCCAAACCGCATACTTTCCTACTATAGGCCTGTAGTGGTGAAAAATACATGTATCTCGGCTACTATATAGACGGTAAGTACGCGGTGTTAATCTAATTATGCTCTAAAACATGTAAAACGGGAACATGACAGGAGTATTCTAAAAGTGACTCATGTAAACACCTTAATCACATTATTATCTTAATCAGAGTAAGGTCAATAATTAGATTACTGCTGTCCTTGTAAACGTAGTCAGTGTCTTGCTGCATAATGCAGTTGAGCTTGAGTTATAATTTACAGACTGAAGACCGGATATTCTCCTTTAGGATTTTCTGGTAGAGAACAGAATTCATGTTTCTCAAAATTATTACATTATTATGAAGCAGCAAAGCATCCCGATACCATCACACTTCCATTAACATGCTTGACTATAGGTATTTACATTTACATTTATTCACTTAGCAGACGCTTTTATCCAAAGCGACTTACAAATGAGAGATACAAGCAAAGTGATATCAAGCAG
>JAFFST010052239.1:5391-17256 GCA_022414735.1 Noturus placidus
GCACTTAGTACTCTGGAGACTGAGCACGCCGGAGCGGCGGCGGTGAGTTGTGGGAATCGGAGTCCGTAGCATGCGCTTGTTCACTATTGACGGCAGGTGCGTCCGGCTGCGCTATGACAGTTAGTTCCTGTTATCATTCAGTCATTCCCTCACCAGCCTCTCTTTTTTTATCTTTCTTGAACTTAATAAAACAATAAATGCAGCTCACACAAACTCCTCTGTTGTGAAGACTCTCCCATGGCATAAAGATTTCACACAAAAAAAATGACCGCTTTACCTCTGACTTTTACAATGTGCTGACAACAAGGACTCCCTACAAATGTCTCATCACAGAAAACTTCACTTTATCATCAATTTCACTTTATACAAAATCTGTTTTTGTGGTGTGAGTGCTGCACAAATCCCTGTGTAAGTTACTAGAGAAGCAGTACGTTTACATGAAGAGCAATAATCCAATATTATCCCGATTAAGACAATACTCTGATTAAGAAACTACCATGTAAACATTGACCACGTTAAATTATTGACCTTGATTAAGATCTGATTAAGATAATAATGTGATTAAGGTGTTTACATGAGTCGCTTTTATAATACTCCTGTCATGTTCCTGTTTTATATGTTATAGAACATAATTAGATTAACAGCCCGCGTGATTACGTCACCGCGCCACGCCATCCGACGTCCCTCCAGAATTTCACGTAACAACATACAGTTCGTCTTTGTTATGGTACCGTATACAGTTTTGGGTGTTTTTATTTAATTTTTAAGTGCTTTAAGTGCAGTTAATTATTTGTCATGATGTATGTGGGAAAGTATGCGGTTTGGGACGCAGCCGAACTCTCTTGTTCGCCGTAAATGTTGAGCACTGCCGTGTGTGATCGTCTCCTGTCGCAAAATGCGGTGAAAACTCTCACACGACATAATAATGTGATTAAGGTGTTTACATGTCTGTAATACACCTCGATAATGTGACTAAAAGAGGAGTACTCCACCTGTCTTAATTCCATTAATGTTTACTTCGAGTATGACCTTAATTAGATTAAGGTAAGTAAAAATTGCTGTTTACATGGTAGTTTCTTAATCAAAGTATGGTCTATCTACTTATCTACTATATAGCAGGCGAGATACATGTATTTTGGCTACTATATAGTAGATAAGTACATGGTTTGGGACGCAGCCCACGGCTTCAAGCAGTCGTTTATTTGCACGTATAACATGACAAATAGTTAACTGCACTTGAGGCATTCGTAAAAATTTTAAATGAAACACCCAAAACTGTATACGGTAACATTTGTATGTATTGTATGTCGATACGCGAATTTCTGGAGGGACCGTCAGACGACGTGGCGCAGTGACGTAATGACGTGTGCCGTCAATCACTCTGTGTTCTAAAACATGTAAAACAGGAACATGAAAAGAATATTCTAAAAGCGACTCATCCATCCATCCATCTTCAACCGCTTACTCCTTTTCAGGGTCACGGGGGAACCTGAAGCCTATCCCAGGGCGACTCATGTAAACACCTTAATAACAATATTGTCTTATTCAGAATAAGGTCAATAATTAGATTACTGCTGTCCATGTAAACGTAGTCAGTGATGTATTAGGACAAGCTTATTAATATAAACTTGTGATTTGGCTTGTAGCCAGAACTGTCCAAGCTGCTGTTACAGAAACGTATTCAACACTGCCTTTAGAAAAGAATATCAACAGTGGTGCTGTGTAAAAGATCACAATCATTAGGAGCATGATGTCATGAAATGAGTTATATTTCCCTTAAGTATTATGACCATTTTGAAATTATGCTACTACAAATATTATGTGGGGGGGCATGGTGGCTTAGTGGTTAGCATGTTTTGCCTCGCACCTCCAGGGTTGAGGGTTCTATTCCCACCCCCGCCCTGTGTGTGCGGAGCTCGCACGTTCTCCCCCTGCTTTGTGGGGGCTTGAAAAAAAAACCTTCAATGTCTATATATGGGTCATCATCAAAATTAACCTAATTATCAAATGACTTTCAAACACCCTAATGATCTCATTTAATGTGTATATGAAAATAATTTAAGAACGTACACTTTCTTCTTTCATCAACAACCATATTTGTTCATGAGTCATTGCACGCTCCATGACTGTATGAACACTAGAACCATGATCTTACAGTATAAACAGTGGCAAGAAAAAGTATGTGAACCTTTTGGAATTTCATGGTTTTCTGCATAAATGTGTAGTAAAATATGATCTGATCTTCATCTAAGTCAAGGGTATTGACAAATATAATGTATCTAAAATAATAACAAAATATATTCTGATCTTTCATGTCTTTATTGAGAACAACCAAAAAACCCCCATAGTGCTTGTGGAAAAAGTATGTGAAGCCTTGAGTTAATGACCTCAAAAAAGGTCATTGGAGTCAGGTTTTAGCACACCAGTTAAGACAATAAGTTTGGAGGTGTGGACTACAGCTACTTTGACTGATAAAAACCCCTCAAACTTTTGGAGTTTACTCTGCACAAGAAGCACATGCTTATGTGATCCATGCCTCGCCAAAAAGAGCTTTCAGAGAAAAGAGAAGAAGTGTTGATTTACATAAAGCTGGCAGGGGCTACAAAGTGATTTCAAAGACTTTAGAAATTCACCAGTCTACAGCAAACATTCTACAAATGGAGACACTTTGGGACTGTTGCTACTCTACCAAGAAGTGGGTGCCCAGTCAAAATGACACCAAGAGCACAATGAAGACTCATCAATGAGGTAAAGAAACAACCCCAAATGACCGCCAAAGATTTGACGGCATCATTGGAACTTGGTAACATCTCTGTTCATGAGTCTACAATACGTAAAACATTGAACAAGAAGGGTATTTATGGCACGACACCACGAAGGAAGCCATTGCTTACTAAAATGAACATTGCTGTATACCTAAAGTTTACAAAAGAGCACATTGACACGCCACAGTGGTGTCGGCAAAATGTTTTGTGGACTGATGAAACTAAGACTGAGTTATTTGGAAAAACCACACAGCACTACATCTCGGGTAGAAAGGGCACAGCATGTCATCATGAAAACATCACCCCAACCGTAAAGTATAGTATAGGAAACATCATGATTTGGGCCTGCTTTGCTGCATCAGGGCCTGGCCAGCTTGCAATCATTGAGGGGAAGATGAATTCCCAAATATATCAGACAATTCTTCAGGAAAATGTGAGAATGTCTGTACATCAGCTGAAACTGTATAGAAGTTGGGTGATGCAACAGGACAATGACCCAAAACACTGGAGCAAGTCCACAACAGAATGGCTTCAGAAAAACAAAATCAACCCAATAGAGATGCTATGGGTTGAAGAGAGCCATACACATGAGACATCCAAAGAATATGACCAAGATAAAGCAGTTCTGCCAGGAATAATGGGCTAAAATTCCTCCTGAACGATGTGCGGCCAGCTACAGGAAGTGCCTGGTTGAGGTTATTGCTGCCAAGGGGAGTCAACAGTTTTTCAACCAGTAATTCTAAGGGTTCATTTTTTCCACTGGAATTTTGAATGTTGAATGAGTGTGTTCAATAAAGACATGAGGAATCAGAATTTATTTTGTTATTATTTTAGGCACATTATATTTGCCAATAGCCTTGACATGGATGAAGATCAGATCACATTTTATGACAAATTTATTCAGAAAACCATGAAATTCCAAACGGTTCACATACGTTTTCTTGCCACTGTATAAGCTGGAGAACCTGTGTTGAGTCAGTGTGTGTGTGTGTGTGTGTGTGTGTGTGTCTGCTCACGGTGAGCCTGTGTAGAACTGCAGGACGTGCTGCATAATAGATCAGATGATTGATTTATAAAGACACCGGGGACGTCTCTCGCTCTGAACTCAGCGAGCATACAGATATTGTGTGTTGTGGTAATAGAGTCATTACTACAGTAGGAGTAGGGCAGATGTCAAAAACGTCATCTCACAATACCTGCAGACATTTCTAAAATAGAACTGCATTACAGTGTAGAGATTTGCTAACAAACTGCCACTGAAACAACCTGGAGTTCAGTGATCGTTTTATTTAAAACATCTACAGAAATAAAAATCCAAGAAACAAAAAGTATTGTGACATAATTTATCTTAATATCGATGGGTTAGCATTATGTTCTATTCTTTTATTCTATTTATATTAGGGGCACAACTATTCTATTATATTCTTTTTTTTTATTCTTTATTGGCAGCACAAAAAAAGGTCTATTCTAACCTATTCTTTATTAGTAAAAAATATATATTCTGTTCTATTCTATTATTTATATATTCTATTCTTTATTAAAAAAATATATTATATTCTATTCTATTCAATAAATCTGTTCTATTCTTTATTAGTAAAATATATTCCATTCGATTATTAAAATATATTCTATTCTATTATTTATTGGCACAATAAATCTATTATATTCTATTCCTTAAAAGTATATTCTATTCTAGTCCATTCTATTCTTCAAGCACAAATAAATCTGTTCTGATCTATTTGTTTCAAAAATCTATTCTGTTTAATTCCATCTATTTTTTTATATTCTTTTATTATTCCATTTTAAATTGGGGGCAGAAACATCTATTCTATTCTATTTATTAGGGGCATAAAATATTTAATATTCTTTATTAGATGCCCCAAAATTGTATTTCATTCTGTTCTTTATTGGGGATGCAAAAGTTTTATTATTTCCTGTTTTAATCCTTTATTAGGAACACAAAAATTCTACTCTATTTATATGGGGCAAAAAAGTCTGCTCTATTCTATTCTTTATTATATTTTCCACACTATAAGGCGCACCTAAAAGACTTAAATTTTCTCAAAAATCAGCCGTGCGTGTTATGTGTGGACTGAGTTCCAAAATCTGTAAAAATGTTGTGC
Source organism: Noturus placidus (assembly GCA_022414735.1). Classification (NCBI taxonomy): domain Eukaryota; kingdom Metazoa; phylum Chordata; class Actinopteri; order Siluriformes; family Ictaluridae; genus Noturus; species Noturus placidus. Next base: position 10,280 of record JAFFST010052239.1, read on the forward strand.
GACTTTGGTTGTCGTAACAAATGTATGCGCCTTATGTATTGGTCAAGTACAGAAATAGACCCTGTAATTGATACTGCGCCTTATAGTGCTGAAAATACGGTAGTTGCACAAAAACATACTATTTTATTATATTCTATTCTTTATTCAAGCAAAAACAAACTATCCATCCATCCATCCATCTTCTACCGCTTACACCTTTTCAGGGTCAGGGGGAACCTGGAGCCTATACCAGGAAGCATCGGGCACAAGGCGGGGTACACCCTGGACAGGGTGCCAGTCCATCGCAGGGCACAATCACATACACACTCACACACACATTCATGCACTACGGACACTTTAGACATGCCACTTTGGACACGCCAGATGCATGTCTTTGGACTGGGGGAGAAAACCGGAGTACCCGGAGGAAACCCCTGACGCGCGGGGAGAGCATGCAAACTCCGCACACGCATGGCCCTGGCGGTACTCGAACCCCGGACCCTGGAGGTGTGAGACGGAACGTTCTAAGCCACTGTGCGCCCCGGAAAAAACAAACTATTAAAACAAAAAGTTTATTCTATTCTATATAAGTGCACAAATATTCTAGGCAAAAACATTTTATTCTGTTCTGTTTTGTTCAATATTAGGAGGACAATCATTCTATTCTGTTCTGTTCTATTTGTCAGAGACAGCAACAATTGCAGAGACTATTTTTATTAAAGCCAACTGGCAGTGGCAAACAAATCCAAATCACTAGGCAAAATCCAAACACACAGAACAGGCAGTGGGTCAGGTGATGTGCAAGCAGAGTAAACAAGAACAAGGCAAAGATCAAGAGAGTGTGAAACACACACTAGGGTCAGAAATAGCAAACATGTATCACAAGCTTGGTCTGTCAGATGAAATGTCACAGCTGAGTGAATACGTCGTGAAGTGAAGGTGTAGTGGGGTGCTTATATGTGTGTGGAGGTGATTCAGTAATCAGGTGACTGTGAACTTGACCGTGAACCTGGTGTGTCGGAGTTGTAGTCCAAGGTGCCCATGTTTGTAGGCGGAAGTGCATTGTTGGAAGTGGAGTTCAGTGCAGATTCTATTCTATATTTTGCCTATTTATATAATATTTTGCCTATTATTATTAAATTCTTTAGATTCCAGCAGACATTTAATGTTAGGCCTACTTGTTTTTATGAATGATTGTTCTTAGGATTTAATCCTGTCAGTGCAAATCAGTAAACTAGGCTATAAAATGTAATGTGTAAGAATTAAAAAACAAATACAATAACTTTGATAATGTTGGGTTTTGATTTCTACCAATGTAGGAAAATGTAAAAATCGCAGTCCACCTGCTTATGTGTTATTGTTCTCAGAAATCAATTTAAGAACCGTGTATCTAAATAAAACTCATGATCTTGTGACCTGATAACAGTGAAAAATGTTTACGTTTAAAACCATAATAGATGCCGCTTTTCAAGCTAGTATCATAAACGCTATTCTAGTTTATTCAGGTTGTAACATGCTTTCAGTATTCCAGTATTTGCAAAATGGCTGTGTTGTGTTCATTCAAGTCATTCTGCTGACTGCACTAGTAAGGATTATTTTCACGTACTCATCACAAAAATCAAGGCCTATGTTTATATTCATGCAAGTGGCTACAAACATTACGTCTTACCCATTTCTTCTTTTTCTTAACCACCCCACTTTTCTTCTCTCTTTCCCTTCTTCTGCTGAATGCCCAATGGGGCCCACAACGCTGGTTGTCAGCTGCGAGTGGTTGCTAGGTAACAGCTACCTGACCGTGGTTAGCTGCCACTGAGTGACACACACAAACCAAACACACTGTGTGAGGAATACAAGATAGAGGAGAAGAAAAGATTTGGATGCTGCAGTGATTCATTTTCTGCCATTTTCACGCTACTGTATAGTCTAACCGGAAACATCACTGTTCATCTCCATAATGTTGTTTGGAGGAGGGAGAAAATAAGTGTCTCTGCTAAACAAGAACACTGATAAAGGTTTACTGCAGAGTCTGGCTACAGAATGTTAATATAACCAATGTCAATCTAAGACTAATACCAGCCTTACACATGACTTACCCCAGCCCTAAACACTTTGTTCTTGTGTTAAGCCAGATACTGATGACTCATGATGTATTAAATACTAACTCGGTATATCAGAATGGTCCTGAAACTTTGTCAATTGTCTCTAAGTGAAACGTACTCTCAAATTCATTTCTCAATTGTATTTTGTGTACAGCTAAAACATCATGAGCTGCTTTATCGTATACTATATCTATCTATCTATCTATCTATCTATCTATCTATCTATCTATCTATCTATCTATCTATCTATCTCTCTCTCTCTCTCTCTCTCTCTCTCTCTCTCTCTCTGTCTGTCCATTACACTAGCATTCAAAAGTTTGGAACACACCTGATCATAAACGTTGTCTTCATTTACTGTCTTTCATCTACTATTTTAGAATAATTAACACTGAAATAACAAATAATGTAATTATGTAGGGACCAAGAAAGGAGTTAAACCTATCACAACCAGGAGGGAGCTTTACCCAGGAGGCTTATCTAAAAGTTCACTAAATAGGAATACTTTTTTGCAGAAACAGTCTTTAACATTTTCAGAGGCCACTTTTTAATATACTGCTTGTGTGTATGTTTGTGTAGGAAATAAACTCAATAAGGACCTGCGGCACTACCTAAGTATGCGCTTTCTGAAGTCCTCACCAGACCACGATCTTCAACAGACCATCAGAAACAGCCTCTATCACTATGCTGTGCCATGTGAGTATCAACAAACAGTATGTTCCCAATTAAACACACATATGTTTAATGCTCATTAACCTCAGTTATCAAAAGAAAATCTTTCGGCACTTTTAGTTTTTGCCAGAGCGCCTGGCGGGCCAGTTTAGAAGAGGCATTTTCACTCTCTGACTGACTGACTGAGTCCCATTGTTGAGACACACATGCACGAGGAGTCTAGCTACAATGTTACGTCCAGTTTACAGTTTCTCATTTCATTGCTTATACTAAATTTACATTTAAACTTATTTTAAGTTTATAATTACTAGTTTGAATTATGTAGATTGAGTGGGATCAATTCATAGTATTATTGCATCCAATTACATTATAAAATCTTGCAGTCGAATAGTGCACTGGTAAACATCGCTGCCTCAATACTCCAGCAACATGGGTTTGATCCTGTGCTGGTGTGATCAATACATGATCGAATCATGTTAGATGTACAAACACGTATTGTGTTAATATAATGCAGTTCCTTCAAATGGAACCGATGTACACAAAGGAATTAAGTTAATTCAACGAGCTAGAGGAGGCATTTCAACTCACCGACTGACTGTTGAAACGTCTGGGTTACGCATGTAACCCTGTTCCCTGAGAAGTTGTGTTAGCTTCATGCTGTGGGAAGCGTCCTCACGCGTTAACGGCATCTGAAGCTTATGTGATATCATGCCTACCTGCCGTGATCAGGTGACTTAGCGATTAAGTGTGTCGCGTGACATAAAACAGCACCTGTGAACCGCGCCGTCAGCCTTATTATCTGAAGCAAAGACACAATTCACAGGCATGCCCCAGTAGGACAAAGCTATGCAAAGTCTTGTTCTCTTCTCAGGGAACAGGGTTACATGTGTAACCAAAGGAAACTCAACATTGTGGGAGCTTCATGATGTGGGAATGAGAATACCCACTCTGTCATACTGAGGGTGTGGCCTGTTCAAAAAATCCAAGCAAGAGGGTCACTGCAAGACATTCGAGCCCGGGGTAGAAAGCATGTCCAGACTGTAATATTGAATGAATGTGTTTGGCGTAGACCATCCCGCCACAGCACACACATCTTGTAAGAATATCCCTTTGGATAAAGCCTTTGAGGAGGCCTCAATACAGCATCACCTCGACTGTCACCACAAAAGCAGACCAGCAACTGCTCCGGCCACTGGTTGGAACGGTGGACGGAAGTACAGACAGCCCTTACTGGACACAGGAGGTGCAATTTCTCTTGTTCCGGTGTGAGGAACGGTGGAAGACAGAAAGCCTGCAACACTACTGGCTGGGCAGCAGTCGTAGGCACTTTAGGCCTAGGTGTAGGAGGGCCTTGGCTAATCCAGAGGCAAAGTCGAGGCAGGAAGATCTCGCAGAGGCTTTGCAAACCACGGTGGCCTTACATGGCTTGGATGGCAAAGCTGGCCCCCCTAATTTACCTGCCGTTGATGGAGAGAGGTAGCTTGTAAGCGCCTAATCCACTTTTGGTGAGCCAATTCCACTTCCCCGGGCCAGTCTAGATTTTTTCCTACTGCCCTAGTAATCACGTCAAGCAGTTCTTTTTATGCTTGAGAGCTGCTGTCTGTTTTTGGTGCAATGGCATCCCTTTCTGGCTCCTTGGAGTCAGGGAGGTTGTTTTGGTTTTCCCTAACAGAAGGAGGAGTCATGATGCAAGCTCCAAAATCCAGCAGCGAGCCGGACCTGGGAGGCAGAGCAAGAGATACAGCAGCAATAGTCTTCGGCTCTTCTTCCAGATCCATATGAGATCCCCAGGACCTGAGCAGGCTGGGTGCCACGGTAGGGGCCGGACCGAGAGCGAGCTGCAAGTGGAGCTGCCTGATTGTATAACGCTTACAATGCACACAGACAGACCTCTCGAGGGCTGCTGTGGCATACTCCAATCCCCGATACTTCACACAGAAAGTGTGTCTGTCCTCCCTTGATGAAACGGGAGCAAGGCATGACACACGTCCTGGATTCTCTTTCACTCATACTTTTCTCTTTTTTAAAGGGACAGAAAAGTAAAGACATTTTTCACACAAACAACCGACTTGCAGTCTCGCTGAAGATAATAAGGCTGATGTTGTGTTTCACAGATGCCATTTTTAGATCAAGTGATGCACTTAATTGCCACGTCACTTCATCACGGCAAGTGATTTCACACAAGGCATGATTTCACACAAGCTTCAGATGGCGGTTACGTGTGAGGGTGCTTCCCACAGCATGAAAGCAATGTTGAGTTCCTTTTGAACGGGAACATGCATGTGAGTATTCCAGCTAGTCAAATTTCTATCTAGCTACCCTTAACTAGCAAGCAGTGAGCGCACCCAGGGGCATTCTATGTCATACATGCATCTGCTGACACTTGTATTAGAAATGCTATGCATCCAATGAAACTGTAGCAAAACTAAACTTGCATAGTTTCCCTGTTTAAATAAGAGTTGCAGTTTGTGTCCACAAGATCAAAACTGTATAATATTCCTATCATTGTAGGGGTTTTTCTCCCACACCTTGTATTTTGAGTCCACACATGCTCTTGTCTACAACATGCTGAGTGTGAGTGTTTTCCCAATCTGGTGTTGCTCTTGTGTTGTCTCTTGGGATATTTAATTAATATCTTATTATCCAGCAAAGCTATGGCAAGAGCAGCCTTTGAGGAGAAAGCAGTAGCAAAATACTGACAATATTAACAATCACCATTATATACAGTACACTTGATGTCCACTTTATTAGGAACAGGTGTTTGTAATAAAGTAGATGGAGAGTGTATGTGACATCTCTAACATGTTATAGCCCAGCCTGCTTGTAGTTGCTTAAAATATTTAAAGGCCAGCCAAGTTAAGTTTCGCTAACCCAATAAATCAGTTTCATATCATTCATAAATTGCACAAATTCCATAATTCTACAGCACTAGATTGTGCTGCTGCTCCTTTGCGTTGAACGGAGTCAGTTGAGGTGGTTCGGGCACCTGGTAAGGATGCCCCCTGGGCGCCTCCCTAGGGTGGTATTCCAAGCACATCCAACTGGGAGGAGACCTCGGGGAAGACCCAGGACTAGGTGGAAAGACTATATTTCCACACTGACCTGGGAACGCCTCGGGATCCCCCAGTCAGAGCTGGTTAATGTTGCTCAGGAAAAGGAAGTTTGGGGTTCCTTGCTGGAGCTGCTACCCCCGCGACCCGATAAGCGCTTGAGGATGGATGGATAGATGGTAAGACAGCGCATCGGCACTTTCTAATTATTAAACCTTGATTAAACAGGACTTGTTTAACAGTACCAGAATAAATTGTTAACTTGTTGAAGGTTTAAACAAGAAAACAGTTGTCGGCGATGAATGGCATCGAATTTACCTTAGCCTTTTAACACTGCCCACATTAAACTTTGAATTCAGTTAACTTTCCTGATGTGCATTTTGCCGTTAGTGCAGTTGCTTTAATCTGTGCTCTCTTTAAGATTTTTGTGTTTATGATGACAATGAAAGTACATGACAATGCCAACATGGCAGATGTAGTATGTCCGGGATTGTATTCATTCTACACACACATACTGATTAGTACCAACTGTTTCAACGGCCGTGCGGTACGTGCTGCATTGAATGCAGTATATACTGTCATAGTACTCGATTTTCAGACACAGCCCATGTGTCCAATCCATATAATAATAATAATAATAATAATAATAAAGCCTAATAAAATTGAAGAAAGCCCACCTTACTTCCTGTTACATAACATGCAATAATCCTATATATTGTACTTTTTATATGATTACATACGAATATGATACCAAATCTCAGAATAATGATCTGATACTATCATCCAGTCACTAACTGAGCCAACTCTCTGGAAGCTTCTGTAGTGAGGCTATGTAAGGCATCACAGCTGTGAGGGTGATGTTCTCTGAGGATGGGTGTTGTTCTAATGGATACCTAGTACTGAATCAGCACATTCCCATTACAAAGCAATGGGGCATATAGCATTTCTGCTACTAACATGCATGTATAACACAAGAACAAATGGGATTCAATCCTCTTTACTATAAGGTACCCATTTTCTTATAGCTATAGCTTTACAGTGCCTTGCGAACGTATTCGGCCCCCTTGAACTGTTCGACCTTTTGCCACATTTCAAGCCTCAAACATAAAGATATCAAACTGTAATTTTTTGTGAAGAATCAACAACAGGTGGGACACAATCATGAAGTGGAACGAAATTT
>JAFFST010052239.1:27535-43327 GCA_022414735.1 Noturus placidus
AAAAAAAAAAAAAAACAAAGACACGAGCATCATGAATGTTACCCGCCTATGTTATTCTAATTGTTTACTACAATGTGAAGGAAAATGAGTACTGGCCCTTTAAGACATGCAGGTAGGTGTGTGTGTGTGTGTGTGTGTGTGTACTTCACTGGTGATGCTGCAGAATGGAGGACAAGATGGAGTCACACAGCTGCACTCCTTCAGTGCTCTCCTTCTGGCTTCTTCTGAAATAAAATGTGTGTACTATAGTGTGAGTGTGTGTGTGTATGTGAGTGTGTGTGTATGTAAGTGTGTGAGTGTGTGTGTGTGTGTGTGTGTATGTATGTGTGAGAGTGTGTGATTGAGTGCGCTGGCCTCGAGTTGTTCCAGTGGTTTTGCATCTCTAAAGAATGAAGGACAATAGACTGATGTCTCCTGGCCATTGATGCTTTCCAAGTGCCAAACGAGTTGGGGGTTGGAACGAAGTGAATGAAGTTTTGTGTGTGTGTGTGTGTGTGTGTGTGTGCGTGTGTGTGTGTGTGTGTGTGTGTGTGTCTGTATGTGCGTGTGTGAATTTAAATGACTGCAGTGTGACCCTGGAAGGAAGCCCAGTGACGAAAATCTCCAGTGTTTTTCAGCCTAATTTTCTACCTCTTCAGAGTCTGTGTGATTAGTCCTGTTGAAGAATTTAAAAACATTTCCTCATAGGTAGAAAACAGATGGAGAGCATGCATGCTTGATACTCGCTTATAACAGAAGCCAATAGGCAGCTGGAAAACGATTCCAATATGTGTCATACGTGTAAAACAGTCATTTTAAACGGTTGCGCTCTGCCAATGAAAGGGTTTAAGATGAGACAGACACGAGAGAAAACGTAGCTTATTTATCTTTTGAACCCTGGAGTAATAGAGTAAAGAAACAACTGTGTAGTTCTTTACACCTCCCTGAAGGTTTTGTGTTACCTGGGAAACAGGGAAACGTCAACAAACTTCTTTGAGGTAATCGCACACACACACACACACACACACACACTGCAGATTCAGTTATGCATGTAGAAGCAAGACCTACCTGAAACTCCAAAGTGTGGCGAAATATGTTTCCATGTTCCATGCATTACAGGAAAGATTGTGAAAGTGGAATGATTTTCTAAAAACAGCACGACTCAGTGACAGTAGTTCAAGCTGTAACATAAATGACAGCTTGATACTGACGCTCTCGTTCGAATGTGTTAATGTTTCTATAGTAACAGCTCATTCACAGGGAGTTGTGGACACTCCACATGATCTAAGCCGAATAAATAACGAATTAGAAAACACGTTATATAACAAGGAGAAGCACGTGATTGTTTATACGGTGAAGGTTTCTGGTAGATGTTTGTGTAACGTTTCTGGAAGGAGTCTGCAGTGTCAGTGCAGCAGTTTTCCACTACGGGACAGACGTTCTTGCACCTCGGGTCTGCAGTCACCACACCACAAGACTGTGTTCTGAAGTTTTATTTCAAGACATTCGCCTGGTTTCTGTCCTTAAAACGCTCTTGTGTGTGGAACTAATCTCAGAACTAGTGATTGAGGCATGAGCCTTTGATGTGCATCGATATGAGCGTTCACAGGTTTCATGCTGATAATATTCAAATGGAACAAATAAATAAATATCGATGGGACTACTTGTTCACAGGGTTTTTCATTGTTGATCATCGCAGAAAACGCGATGAATAAATAAATAATTAATAAATATTGATACTTTTTATTGGCTTTTCTGTGTCATTACTTCAATCACACATGCTCTCTCTTTCTTTTTTCTTGTTCTCTCGCTTTCCAATAACTGCATATCAACGACTCAAGCCTCTGCTTCGCCTCGGGTACGCATTATTTTTTTTAACAGTTCAACGGCCCGTCATCAAATATGCCTTACTTATTTCTGGAAAATCAAACTTTTCTGTCATTGAGTTTGTTGTTATGTGTGTGCTGTAGTGGACAGTACACTAACTTTTCCGTTATGTCAGTTCACTTGGCGAAGTGATATGGAACTGTAATTTGGTCAATTATTGTATTTTCTGAAAAATAATTGCACACCTCAGAACGTCTGTCAGCCAATCAGAATCGAGAATTCATCAGTGCTGTGGTATAATAATAAATGAAAAATTGCTGTTGTATAAGAGGAGTAAAAAAGTCCCACTAGGATTAATGCCGAATCAAGGAAACTTTGCAATACTCAGAGGAGCCTGCAATTTTTCAGAATTACAGCAGATTTTCTGCAGACCTGAGCCATGATGCGTCATGTGACATCATCACCACACGCATTTAGCTGAAGCCCTTGTTGATTCACCTGTGTCAAACATGAGTACAGCTGAAAGTCTCATTTACCAACAGACATCACTGTGCAAGAGCGTGCAGAACTATTTCGTGTAGTTGCAGTTTTGCTAATGCAAGTAGTTTCTGCAAAAAAGGCACAAAAAAAATTGCATCACAAATTTAGAAAAAAGCTGCAGCAAAATCGAAAGTTCTGATGCAGTTAAACACACACACACACACACACACACACACACACACACACACACACACACACACTGTTTCAAAGTGTACACTTTCTGAATTACAGAAAGTTATATATAATAGAAAGTATATTTTTGCCTTTTTCTACAGTTATTAAGACTTTGTGCTTCTGTATCGTCTTCTCTAATCCTTCTCTCTGGCCCGAAGGATCACTGCATCTCTTCTCTTCCTTCACTCTCAGTCTCTCCATTTCTTCTCTTGGTGGAAGCTAACAGGTGCTTAATGCTGCAGTTTTGCTAGAGGTTGCAGCAGTGTGTGTGTGTGTGTGTGTGTGTGTGTGTGTGTGTGTGTGTCCCACAGTAGGAAAACACTGTGTATGTGTGTGTCCCCCTAAAGCATGGCCATTGTTATATGGTGCAGTAATTGTCGGTGTCAGGGCAAGTCTCTCTCTCTCTCTCTCTCTCTCTCTCTCTCTCTCTCTCTCTCTCTCTCTCTCTCTCTATTGCTTCATTTCCATTCCATTCTGTCCTCCCAGCTGCTGCTGCCTACTAAAGCGGAGTTATCCCTTATCCCTCGCAGCACTCCTCCCTCTCTTCTCACTCTATCTCTCCCTCCCCCCACCTGATCTCTCGCTCTCTATCTCTTTCTCCACCTCCCCTGCTCTCTCATTCTTCAAATCCTCTGCCGACTGCCAGCCCTCTCGTGCTCCGCTGTTACTCTTTCATTTGGTTTTCTTTCACGCTCCCGTTGCTGCTGTTTCTCCCGCTCAGTCTCTTTTCTTCCCCTCTTGCGTCGGCGCCTCTGTCTCTCCATCGCGCGTTTCCCCCCATGCCTTTCCCTCGTACCATGATTGCACGGGACACATTTTGCTGCTAGCCGTTGATACAAAGAGAGGATTACCGCTTGATCAGAGTGGAGCATGTTTTTGTGAGTGTGTGTGTGTGTGTGTGTGTGAGAGAGAGAGAGAGCTGGAGGAGACTGCTGTCCTGCTCTCCATTTCCACATCCAGGTAAGTGCCTTTCTTCTGCTTTCTCTTTAACAGCATTAAGGAATAACACATTTGTAGTGCTCGGTGTTTATGGTTGGTGCAGGTTTGTGGGAAATCAGGCCCCAGTGTGTCAGATGATTTAGCGCCATAAGCTTCTAGACGAATGGCTCTATGCTCAGCGCTGCACTGATGTTGCAAAGATGCTTTGCTCTAGCTTAATAACGATGAGCTCGTGTTGTTTAGTGTGAGGCTCATGTGTTCTGCACTGAATAAATCAGCGTGTGTATATATATATATATATATATATATATATATGTGTGTGTGTGTGTGTATGTGTGTGTGTGTGTGTGTGTGTATGATTAGATGAGCTCGGCTGATTTTATTCACGCCGTGTTGACTGAAAGAAGGCCGTTCTGGCACATCAAAGCCATGTCACACTGTGTTAAGATGGACTGTAACCATGATTATGCTTTTGCAATCTGTGTTTTGATCCATGGCTGTTCTGTTACTGATGCTGTGTGTTGGGTTGTGTTGAGCTTGTAGGCAAATCTTGGATTATTTAAAACACTTCAGTTTTTTTTTGTGGGTTTTTTTCCAACTGGGTGGTTTTGGAGAAATCTGCTGGTTTGAGCTGCATCTGTGTAGTGAACAACTGAATCAGAGAATAGAACAGAGTGTGCTGATAATGTCAGATGATGCCAGGTTACATTTTGCTGTTTGTGTGTGCGTGTGTGTGTGTGTGTGTGTGCGTGTGTGTGTGTGTGAGTGAGTGAATGTACACAGTGACTGGGAAGGCCTGAGATTGCTTTAAAAGAATACCACGTTCATTAATTGCTAAAATTGATTGGTCAGTTAGTTTTATGTAAAAGAGATCATGGTCACAAATTACTGCTAGATTTCATTCACTGTTTCCAATATTACCATTTTGGGTGCAGTAGTGGATATTTAGAAATTTGGCTCATTCCCGTTTACACTAAAGGTTAACGTTAGCAACGTAAAGCAATGTTACTGCTGATTTGTACATGTCCAGTGGTGATGGTAGCACTAGAGTTTACAATCAAGTTAGAACATCTGGATTATTCAGAATACTTCTTCAGCACTGATGTGAATGTTTCCGGCCCACACAAGTAATCAATATTTACAATAAATAAATGTTCTTACAGTTAAAAGAATCTTTCTGTTTGTTCTTCAAACGTGACATGATCCTTCGAATAGAACTTGATATTGTGGCTCTTTAAGAGTCCATGGGTATTAGCGAAATCCATCCAATCACAGTGTCTATGCTATTTCTATAACCTGTAAACCAGTATGATCAGTGAAATATATATATATGCTTATTTTCTAGACATTTATATATTGTTCGGACTGGAGAATAAAAACTAGTAATTTAGTTTAGCTTTCAAGAAATTTCACTAATGTTGTAAGGCCTTGTTTTGATAGACCATTGTTTGTTACTTCATGCACTGTTTTCAGCCTGCAGTGTCATTGGGTAATGTTGGAGGCTATGCTGTAATGTTCTACAGCTACTCAAAGTGTAAACATATAATGCATGATATGTACTACAATATTTAGTTTGATTGGTGTAAGGTTTTGCTTTTTTTTTAGTTTTATTACTGTATATTATTTATTCCTCCCCCTTTCTCCATTTGGTCTTGGCCAATTCCAACCAACCAGTCAGTTACCAGGGATGGTGAATGCTTACGTGCGTCCTCTGAGAGATGTGAAGCCAGCCAGCCACATTTTTTCTAACTGCCGTTGCACAGGGCGGTGTAATACCCTCTGAGAAAAGTATTATCTGCCCTCTTCTGCATACACACAACACCTACGATTGGATCGTGTAGCTGTGATTGACAGGAGAGAGAGCGTTTACTGTTCCTCCCACCTTGAGAGCACGGCCAATATTGCTCTCTTGGCTCCCAGCCACGGATGACTGTGGTATCATTGGGATTCAAACCGGCGATCCGTGGAAGGTAAGAAGGAGGACAGTTTGTACAGAAGTGAATAACGAAGGAGTTATAATCTGGACAGTACACTCAGTTCTCTGAAAAGTGTCTGATATGTTAATATATTGCAATTTCTATATCATATTGTCTTATCGTCCAACCCTAGTTTCAAAGCGTAACTACAGTGTTACTGTGAAGAGGATTACGGTTGGCCACAATGTTACACTGCCCACATGTTCTGTTATGACTTATCATCACTTTGATATTATGACATAATATTGATATTGTATCATAATATCGCTCATCCCAAGTTGAAATCAATGTGTTTACATGCACTCAGTTGTGTGTGATTAGATTTTCTGTGGTCAGCACATATTTTGTGTTATCTGGATTTTTCGAATTAAAGCGACTCAGTTTGATATTTATTGTGTTTTTCATGATGAAGCTGATCTGGTTGAAGAAAAGGAAGATGTTGCAGACCTGTGGGCGGGGCCTGAGGGAGGAATGTAGGATAAGGGGACCAAAGAATATCAGACATGTCCAGCTCATAAAAGACAGATGGCCAGTGTGCTCGCTCTCTCTCTCTCTCTCTCTCTCTCTCTCTCTCTCTCTCTCTCTCTCTCTCTTTCTCCCTCTCACACACACACAAACACACATTTATCTAATTCATCTCTTGGCTTTGTAGAGGGCCCAATGGTACACAGAGCCTCTTTTCACATGATGAAGCAGCCGGCTGCAGCCAGAGAGAGAGAAGGAGAGGGAACATTTCCCATCTGCAAAGAAGAGGAAAAGCTCACAAGCTGGGAATAGGAGTGCAGATTAGATTGGAAATGAGGGACAAGAGAGAGAGAGAGAGAGAGAGAGAGAGAGAGAGGAGATGACGAGAGGAGGGGAAGAGAGGAGGGGGTGGTTATTGTGGCACAAACGGTAGAGGTCAGGTCCAGATGCTCCCAAAACAAAAGAGTCTTTCTCAGGAAGCAGCAGGGGGAAGCGTGGCACTCAGCATTGTGTGTGTGTGTGTGTGTGTGTGTGTGTGTGTGTGTGTGTGTGTGTGTGTGAGTGTGAGAAACTCACTGCATTGCAGGATGTTTTTTTTTCTAGTAGTCTGTCTTAATGACCAGTATTCACCCAGGCTCCAGCCATTAACTGGCTACAGACCTCTGTTGTATATGTGTGTGTGTGTGTGTGTGTGTGTGTGTGTGTGTCTGAAAGAGAGTTGGTACAGGCTTCCACCCAAATCAAAATAATGTTTGCCAGATTTGCTGATTTGGTAGAAAGAAGCTACTGTATAGATCTTTTTTTTTTAAACGTGAGAAGGAAGAAACTTGTTCGAGGACAGAAGGTAACAGTGAGGACAAGCAAATGCTCGCCACTCCTGCTTTCGCGTCTCTCTCGTTTCCACCAAACAGTAAGCTATGGTACAATTACTCGGGCGGCTGTGGCTCAGTCGGTAGAGCGGGTTGTCCACTAATCCACTAATCGTGGGGTTGGTGGTTCGAATCCCGGCCCGGGTGATCCCATGCCGAAGTGTCCTTGGGCAAGACACTGAACCCTAAGTTGCCCCCGATGGCAAGCTAGCACCTTGCATGGAAGCCCTGCTACCATCGGCGTGTGAGTGTGTCTCATTTGTACGTCGCTTTGGATAAAAGCGTCTGCTAAATGAATAAATGTAAATATAATTACTCATCCAAAACTGGAACTATCCGTATCCATGTTGATTACCTACGTCAGTATGTGGATACCTGACCATCACAGACATTCAGTGCCTTGCGAAAGTATTCGGCCCCCTTGAACTGTTCGACCTTTTGCCACGTTTCAGGCCTCAAACATAAAGATATAAAACTGTAATTTTTTGTGAAGAATCAACAACAGGTGGGACACAATCATGAAGTGGAATGAAATTTATTGGATATTTCAAACTTTTTCAACAAATAAAAAACTGAAAAATTGGGCGTGCAAAATTATTCAGCCCCTTTACTTTCAGTGCAGCAATCTCTCCCTGGAAGTTCAGTGAGGATCTCTGAATGATCCAATGTTGACCTAAATGTCTAATGTTGATAAATGTGGCAAAAGGTCGAACAGGTCAAGGGGGCCGAATACTTTCGCAAGGCACTGTATGTGGTTCCTCAATAAAAAGGCAATTGTATAGGATGTGTTTGTATGCTGTAGCTTTAAGATTTCTCTGCAATGGAACTATGGGACTCTGGGCACAAAGCGAATCTCCATAAAGATATGGCTTAAGCTTAAACCATAGCATTAAACTTTCCCTTCTGTAGAACTAAAGGGCACATACATGCTTCACTTTCACCAGGTGTACATGTTCGCACAGCAGCTACGCAAGCAGCGTTGTTAACATGCTCACTTGTGTATCTTATGTTCATCTGGAGGATTAAACACGACGTTCACATCACTGTCCATCTGAATTACAAGTCGAACTGCATATTTAGCGAGTTCATGCACAGCAATGTTAAACAGACCGTCGAGCTCCGTTTCACTTGAATTTTCTGCAGTCGGTGTGATGGACAATATTGGGCTGTGTGTCAAATCAAAGACTCTCACTTTACATTTAAAAGTATCTACTAATCTAGAATATCCAGTAGAGTGGTAGTCAAAACAGACCTTTCGGTAGGATTAAGAGGTTTTTAAAATTTCAAACACTAACCGTAAATGGAAAACTGCTATTGTTTTATAGTATACAGAAAAGTACGCCATTTGAGATGCAATTTTAGACACTAAACTTTGTTTAGTCAGTTTGGGACAGTCTCACAGAGTGCTATACTGCCTCTACTGGTTACGCTGTTATTGCAGCATGTGGACATTATGTGTAGTTAACAGAAAGTATAAATCAGCCTTAAGTGGCTTAGCCCAAACCTGTTCCAGCATGACACTGCTCCTGTGCACAATGCAAGCTCGATAAAGACATGGTTTGCCAAGGTTAGTGTATAAGAAGACAAGTGGCCTGCTCAGAGCCCTGACCTCAACCCCAGTGAACATCTTTGGAACTCCGATTGCGTGCCACGTCGCCTCGCCTGACATCAGAGCCTTACCCTCACCAATGCTCTCTCTTGTGGCTGTATGGGCACAAATCCTCAGTCATGCTCCAAAATCTAGTGTAAAGCCTGTAAATAAAGAGTGGAGGCTGTTACAGCAGCAGAGTGAGGGACCAAGTCCTTATCAATGCCTATGGTTATAGAATGGGATTTTCAAGGACAGATCGGGGTGTGATGGTCATGTGACCACAAACGTGTGGTCATACAGTGTAGGAGGAGTTTGGGCTGTAATCTGGCGGCTTTGGCCTCAGACATTTTTGTCAAAATGGTTGTAATAACAATAAACACCATCACCAGCAACATAAGAGGTCCGATTTACATTACAGCTTAGCTGGAAGTATTTTACAGATTATTTTCAAAAGTTTAGCACCTTTTCCTTGACTGACGTCTCTTCCAAATACAGACATGCCAACTTCCAACACTGATCGACAGGGTTCTGTGCAAGGCATCGGAAATGCAAATGTGAAGGGAATTGCAGCGCTCTGACCACGAGGAGTAAAATAGCAAACTGGGTAATTTATGTTACTATTTCGATACGTTTGTGTAAAACAAAAATCCAAACGGTAATACGTGATTTGCATTTTTATTTGAATTATGTTGCAATTTCAAAAAGAAAGTGCAATCTCAAATACAATTTGCAATTACTTTTGAAAATAGTCCGCAAAATGCTTCCATAGTTATGAGATAGCACCACTGAAGAAAGGGCAGTATCTGGCTAGTGGTTTCAGCACTGGTTGTCTTCACACGAGGGATGCATGTCTTTGTGTACCTAAATTAAGCACAGGTACTTATTTATGATGGGAACCACTTGCTGATACAAATAACTACAAAATGTGGAATTACAGAGTTGTTACTTTACCATGCAGAACCTCACTGTCTGATGGAAAAGTGTATTAAATCTGTTTTATCTCGTCAGTCTACTGTAACATCCTTCTCTCTCTCTATCTCTCTCTCTCTCTATCTCTCTCTCTCTCTCTCTCTCTCTCTCTCTCTCTCTCTCTCGTGTGTGTGTGTGTGTGTGTGTGTGTGTGTGTGTGTATATATACATATATATATATATATACATATATATATATATATATATACATATCTTTCTCTCTTTCTATCTCTCTTTCTCTCTCTATACCAGAGTGTGTGTATATATATATCTTTCTCTCTTTCTATCTCTCTCTCTATCTATATCTATCTATCTCTCTATCTCTCTCTCTCTTTCTCTCTGTCTATATCTATCTATCTCTCTCTGTCTCTCTCTCTATATATCTCTTTCTTTCTATCTCTCTTTTCTCTATCTCTCTATCTCTCTCTCTTTGTCTCTCTCTCTCTCTCTCATTCTGCCAGGACAGAGGATATTGCATATAAACTTTAATCATTGATAGAGGAAGTTGTTTTCTTTCAAGCATTTTTTTCATATGCCACTGGCTGTATGTAAGCATATTTACACAGTGGTAATATAACTAACGCATCCAACTTCAGAATTATTGGCACCCTTCAATCAAACTAATTCTAATTCTTCTAAACATCACACATGTTGACTGAAATGTTCCACTTCGGACAATGAGAGAAATTACTTTCTTCTGCAGTTATATAATATGTTTTTTCAAATACGTACCTGGCAAAATTACGTACCTGGACACTCCGAAATGAATCTTTCTTAATTTTTGTTCTTAGTTCCTCTGTTTTTAAGCACATATGAAGCTGCATGCATGTAAAATGCCCTTATCATTCATCACTATGATGACACTATGATAACATCACATCTGGTTATGAAAACCAGAGTTTTCAAAACAAAAATAATAGATTGTTGTTATGCATAAGTCTGGTAATGATTATAAAAATAATACAGTACCATTAATAATAATGATAATAATAATAAAAAAGTATTATGAAGTGAATTGTTAGAAGCTACCTTAGAAACAACTCAGAAACAGTAAGTGGTAGTGATGCAGCGTTTCAGCTCCAGGTTTTTCCAGGTTCGGAATTTCATTATGGACTCTAAATTGCACCTAGTTGTAAGTGAATGAATGTGTGTATTCATGGTGTCTTGTTCCAATCAGAGTGTCTTACGACTTCATGCCCAATGTTCCCAGTATACGCTTGGAATCCATCACAACCCTAACCAGGAAAAAGTGCTTACTGAAGATGACTCATTGTATTTTTCATGAAGGGTGCCACAATAATGCCAATGGACTGTGCATAAACTGGAACCAGATATAATGCTTGTTTAAAATTTAGTTTGAACAATAAGCTCTGGTTCCAGTTGCAGTGTGAAATGTACTCGACACTCATGATCACAGGTTGTTATGGAGAACTGGAGCTCTCGATTCCCAGGTTGATACCGGAATTGTGTCAAGAGCAGATTAGTGGGTTACAAAGCAATCACAAACGTGTACAAATGAAACGTGACTGTATCCTCTTTTATATGGGTTTTAAATAAATCGCAATAATGTGCTGATCCTCATTCAGAAAGCTGACAGCACTTATTCCTTAGAAAGATTTTGAACACGCGTTAACTAACCCCAGCTGGCTTAGTAAGTTATTTTATACAATTCTCTTTCAAACCAGTGTGTCCCTCAGCTGATCCCTGCTTCACTGAACACTACTGATGGATCTGATGAAGCAGGCTGAATTTAAAGGTTGTAAAAATGAAAGCTTTTATTCATTCTGTTACTGCAAATGAGACAGACCCATTCATCTCATGTATTCCTATTGTAAAGATTCAGGTCAACTCTGTGGTTATCATGCAAAGAATGATGGGTAAAAACATCTCTGTAGAATTGTATGTGGTAGTATTGATTATTATTGGGTACTTTGGGAGGAACTCAGGCCTCTAATCCAGGAAATGTGACCACTACGATTTATGGGACAAAACATCAGCCCAGTTGATGAAACCAGAGATGCTGCTACTGACCAACGAGTCTAGTGTTATCTTAATGAGATTCAGTATTGACTGATACATCACCCTGACACGGCACTAAACTACACATCGCACATGCCCAGCAAACGTCATACAAAAATGTCATTATGTATAACTGGTTTGTGGCCCAAGTTTAACTGGGGATTTTTCAGAATTGCCAGTAAGCAGAAGCCAAATGCTTGCCTAGGTTCAGGCACCCTAATGCAACTGATATACACTCAATGACCAGTTTATTAGAAAGACCTGTACACACATGCTCATTCAAGCAATTATTTAATCAGCCAGTCATGTGGCAGCAGCTTCAGTTAAAGTTCACATCAAAAAATGTGATCTCACAGTGCTTTTGATTGTGGCATGGTTGTTGGTGCCAAAAATGGTGGAACATCCAGTGAGCGGCATTTCTGTTGGCAGAGACAGAGGAGAATGGCTAGACTGATTTGAAATGACAGGAAGTCTATAGTAACAGTAATAGCCACTTGTTTCAATCATGGTGAGGAGAAAAGCATCTTCAAACAGAGAGATTACATTTTTCATTTGATATTCTAAACTTTGGCCACTTAGAAGCGGCCAGTTTTGTGCATAGTTTTGTCCGCCTCTAAATTCTAAGTGTAAATTACTGCCAAGTGTGTTGCTCAGAGCTTTGTAGGTGGTGTTACCTCAGTATTGGGCTACTTTTTGACCTGTCTGCACACTTTTTTAATCCATTCTTATAATATGAGCTTATAAGACCTTGGCGAAAAAGCTATTTAGGGAAATAATGTGTTTAATACTGCTTATCTGTCGGACTGCTTTTATAAAGTCGGAAATACATACATCAGATTTTCTGAAACCTAACAAAGAAATTCAACAGACCACAATTCGACCAGAAGGAAAAAATGGGTTGCAGTTTAATTGCACACTTTCATTTTAAAGTAGCTAACTTATTCTGTACACATCTGCCTTTTCATTACAACCAATTAGTAATCAAATAGCAAAATAGACGTAGTAATGCTTTCCACACTGTTTACTTGTAATGTAATGAAAACCTCCTTTGATCTTCATTCCGAGCTTTCTGAGCTCAGTTCTCTGGATGACCATTTTTACTGCCTCACGTTGGCTTTTAAACATTTTGCCCTTCATACAGAGTGCATTCAGCAGGACATCACTTTGCGTGAGTTACAGCCGTAGTAAATGAAACGTCAATTTCAGTCGCGCACCCTGACGTGTGCTCATCTACCCTCGGATTCTAACGAGAGTGCTTCATGAGCCTGAAGGCGAGTGCATTTGTTTGGTGACTAGTTACTATAATACTGCAAGTTACTATAAGATTAGATTTGTTTTAGAGTTCATACAGTGGGGGAAAAAAGTATTTGATCCCCTGCTGATTTTGTACGTTTGCCCACTAACAAAGAAATGATCAGTTTATAATTGTAATGGTCGGTTTATTGGAACAGTGAGAGACAGAATAACAACAAAAAAAATCCAGAAAAACGCATGTCAAAAATGTTATAAATTGATTTGCATTTTAATGAGGGAAATAAGTATTTGACCCCTCTGCAAAACATGACTTAGTACTTGGTAATGACTTAGTAATGACTTTTCATTTTCAATGCCCTGGCTGAGGGAAGGAGGTTCTCACCCAAGTTCTTGTGGTCATAGGCAGCATTCCTCCTCCTCCAAACACGGCGAGTTGAGTTGATGCCAAAGAGCTCCATTTTGGTCTCATATGACCAGAACACTTTCACCCAGTTGTCCTCTGAATCATTCAGATGTTCATTGGCAAATTTCAGACGGTCATGTATATGTGCTTTCTTGAGCAGTGGCACTGCAGGATTTCAGTTCTTCACGGCGTAGTGTGTTACCTATGGTCCCAGCTGCCTTGAGATCATTGACAAGATCCTCCCGTGTAGTTCTGGGCTGATTCCTCACTGTTCTCATGATCATTACAACTCCACGAGGTGAGATCTTGCATGGAGCCCCAGGCCGAGGGAGATTGACAGTTCTTTTGTGTTTCTTCCATTTGCGAATAATCGCACCAACTGTTGTCACCTTCTCACCAACTGCTTGATAATGGTCTTGTAGCCCATTCCAGACTTGTGTAGGTCTACAATCTGGTCCCTGACATCCTTGGAAGGCTCTTTGGTCTTGGCCATGGTGGAGAGCTTGGAATCTGATTGATTGATTGCTTCTGTGGACAGGTGTCTTTTATACAGGTAACAAACTGAGATTAGGAGCACTCCCTTTAAGAGTGTGCTCCTAATCTCAGCTTGTTACCTGTATTAAAGACACCTGGGAGCCAGAAATCTTTCTGATTGAGAGGGGGTCAAATACTTATTTCCCTCATTAAAATGCAAATTAATTTATAACATTTTTGACATGCGTTTTTCTGGATGTTTTTGTTGTTAATCTGTCTCTCACTGTTCAAATAAACCTACCATTAAAATTATAGACTGATCATTTCTTTGTCAGTGGGCAAACATACAAAATCAGCAAATACTTTTTTCCCCCACTGTAATTATGAGTTAATTATTATTGTGTGTAACGAGTGCCTATTTCCTGCTTCTAATTTCTGTTCTTAATACAGATGTTCAAAAACTCGATAGGCAGTGTTACATCCAGTATTACAACCTTTAAGGCGATGATGGTCAGAGACACTGGTTATTTTTCAGAGAGTCGTCCACTGGTGATTTTCAAATTCCTAATGAAAAACAGGATAGAGGGATGAATCATTAAGTCATCTAAAAATAACATCCCTAGTTTTTTAGCCTTCCTTTTTTAGAAGGCACACTTCAGTAGTGTGTGTGTGTGTGTGTGTGTGACCCATTTTTAACATCCCTTTGGCCTAACGCTTTGAGAGAGGTTGCTTATAGCTGCATGTGGGGTGTGTGTGTGTGTGTGTGTGTGTGTGTGTGTGTGTGTATTTATGTGTGTGTGTCCACTGAGGATGCTGCATGTTTAAGCAGTTCTGCTGAGGCTCAACAGGGCCAACATGATACTTGTACTTACATTTCTCAGCGATATGATGGTTGTGTGTGGTGTGCTAATCTTCTCGTACATCAACATGCTGTCAGTTAGTGATGAGGGTATTCAAGTATTCAACAATGTACAGACTGCAACGTCAGTTGTCTGTCTCAAATCCATCCATCTGTACCCTTGTCCTATACAGGGTCGCAGGGTCTATCCCAGGGTACTCAGTAAACAAGGTGGGGAACATCCTGGACGGTGTGCCAACCCATTTCACACGCATTCACATACTAAGGACAAATTGGAAATGCATGTCTACAACACATGTCTTTGGACTGGGGGAAGAAACCCGCAGAACTTGGGGAGAACATGCAAGCTCCATGCACACAGGGTGGAGGCAAAATTTGAACCCCCAATCCCGGAGGTGCAAGGCAAACATGCTAACCACTACGCCACTGTGCCCCCCAATCTGTTGTCTCATTGTTCTCAAATTCATCAGACCTGCTATGTAAAGGTGTAAAACACGTTGTTCTAAGAAACAATCATTTCCATAGCAGAACATCTGCATTAATATGAATGCAATTTAATATGATACAGCTGGAACTACTGTAAGAGCTGCTGTAGAATATGAATCCACACCTTCTGATTGGAGAATTCAACAGCACTGTGGTATTAGTGCTGATAATACTGAGTGATACAGGGACACATAAATCTGACAGAGAAACTCGGGAGTAGTGCTAGTGTAAGTTGTAACCTTGTTCGATCTCGAAGATCTCGTTGGGATTTGCTGCTGCAAGAAGGACTGCTGCAGTATCGATTATCGGCTGATCAATATTATTGACTAAGCACCACCCCCGTGTTGAGTTGTTAAGATTACCATACAGTTTGTAGGTCAAAATGCACACATAAACACAAATACCATCCACTTTACCAAATATTTAAAACTTCACACTGGCTCATATTTAGCAGTAGAATTTGTAATACATACATTGGGTTGCTAGTGATCTGTGGCCTTATTTCTCCACCTCTACCTCATTTATCTGTTTTGTTTCATTTATCTGAATCCTTAATCTCCCCAGTAATTACCAATACTGAACCACAAAACAGCAGCTTCTGTTAAATAAGTGATTGATGTTAGACCTGACCAACAAAAATGAAATAAACTATAATGCTAGTTTGTATATTAGTTTGTGGACTTTCTTTTTGGTGCAGAAAAGAAAGCTGTAGTTTGCAAACAATGGTAATGCTATGATAATTATGGAATGAGTTTTTTATATTACCATAGTTACTGCTATGTCTGAAGTCAACTGAAACTGTCTATATGTTGAAGGACCCACTTTATCAGGAGCACTTGTACACCAGCTAATATTTGCAATTATCCAAAAAGCCAATCATGTGACAACATGAAATAATGCAGATACAGTGCCTTGCGAAAGTATTCGGCCCCCTTGAACTGTTCAACCTTTTGCCACGTTTCAGGCCT
>JAFFST010052239.1:104470-106970 GCA_022414735.1 Noturus placidus
TGTCCTTGACTATTGTTTAAATTGGTTTGATGTTCCGAAACACTTAAGTGTGAAAAACATGCAAAGGAACAGGAAATGAGGAAGGGGGCAAACACTTTTTCACACCACTGTAAGTTGTTGCATCATATGTGTTTATGGATGGCAGACGTTTCAAACCCCAGCCTAATTAGTGAAGAGCTCAAGGCTAGTCACTCACCGACAGTGGAAAAATTGCACTAGTTCCCTTATGAAGTGAAAAATATACTTTAAAATAAGTACGCACAATTACGCAGAGGGATCTAGTGCAATGTAATGCAAAAACAAATCAATCTCCAAACAAGGGGAATGTATGGACCTGTTGTTTTACCTGCAAGTCCTTTCATTATGATTAGAATTGTTTGACTCAAGCCACGATACAGTCTTCATGTAAAGGAATAAGGTGTTTTGGTCATTAGAGAGCTGTTTTCCTTCCTCTTAGACTAAACACTTCACACATCATTATTTTCAATGTGATTTAACTCATGAACTAATTAAGCCTCTGTGAGTTGAAGGGAGTGTGCTGTAGCTGCAAAACCTGCACGAATGGCGCTTTTAGAAATTGCGTGGAGCTTCAGATACCGAAGGATTAGATTTTTTTGTATCAGTCTGACACAAATAAGCAGCAAGGGAGAGAGATGTAGTGGATTAGGAGCATGTGTTTGTGAGGATGAGGAAGAAGCGTATGATCAAGGGAGAGAATCTACTCATGGTCAGGGTTGAGAGACACACACACATGTGAGATGACTATGGAACTGAAAGCGCTGCTGTAAATCTCTTCCATCTTGCCTCCTGCTTGTTTCCATGACGATGCTCTGCTGCACTGCAGTACGAGGAGAGGGAGAGGGAAGAGAAATTGACAGAGGATTTGAGGTTTAAGTCCCATATAACAAATACACAGCTAGTTTTTTTAATAATAAAAAGAAAATACACCGCCACATCCATAACTACACAACCATAGTATAATATTAACAATATGATTATTTTGTTTTCTAATGCCGCTATACTGACACTCCTACATATAGATAAATGTACAGAGGTGCTTGAAAGTTAGAATTTTCTATATTTCTGCATAAATATGGCCTCTGATTTTCACACAAGTGCTAAAACTAGATAAACCTAATTAAACAAATGAGACACAAACATTATACTTGGTCATTTATTTATTGAGGAAAATTAGAGCTGCAACAACTAATCGATAATAAATGATTATGAAGATCGTCATCGAATCTCATTATCGTTGATCTGCACACGGCACGGCAGAGATTTACTCATTACATCCGAAAACACGCTTCGGAAGGTAAATACTAAAGTCGTTTCCCAAATGAAGTTCTGTACACGTACTCTACAGGGGTGTGAAAAAGTGTTTGCCCCCTTCCTCATTTCCTGTTCCTTTGCATGTTTGTCACACTTAAGTGTTTCGGAACATCAAACCAATTTAAACAATAGTACTATTGTTTAAATTGGTTTGATGTTCCGAAACACTTAAGTGTGACAAACATGCAAAGGAACAGGAAATGAGGAAGGGGGAAAACACTTTTTCACACCACTGTATGCACTGTGTACTTATTTTAGAAAGGTAATATCGTCTCAAATGTAACACTAGAACGTTTTTTTTTTTTACACTAACCGGAAGTATAAGTCATTTCCCAGTCAGTGGTGCATGAAGTCATACGCACGTAGTGCGACTCCGCTAGCTTTAGCAGATACCCAGAGTCACCGACAATGATTTTTTTCAGCTTACTGTTTCTGTCAGCGTTACCTTTCATTCCCAACATGTCTTCAGTCACCATCAGAGGGAGCCGAAATCGTCACGTGACTGAGGAAGAAAGTGTGCGACCTCCAAGTCGGCTAAGGCAGGGGAGCGTTTTATATTAAACACAGTGAAGAAGACTGTAACCTGCAAACTTTACACAGCAGAACTTGTGTAGCAGGGAAGCACGACAGTGCTGCACGAGCACAATCTTATGTTTATATACAAAATGCTCCACTGTGTGTAAGGGCTTGGGGAAACTGGTGTGAATTGCTTAAAAGGTTTAGTTTAATTCCAGTTTATCATTATATGCTGAATTTGCACGATGCAGTGTAACTTCTGTTGATAATTATAACGGAAGTGATGTATTAGTAACGAGGCCAGTGATACACAGTGGGAGTGCGAGTAAGAGCTGTAATGTGTAATTAAAAACACTATGATCACAAGTAAAAGTATATACCTAAAAGCAGCGAGTAACAGAAACCACAAGGTTCAGTGAAAATGAGTTTTTATTATTAATTTAGGATGCACAAAAAGAAGTGAATTAAACTACAGTTGTAAATGAATAATATATATTCCTGGTGTGTGTCTGTGTGAATTGGGTAGCAATACTTTGTACAGCAATAACTGCAACTAAACATTTCCAGTAACTGTTGATCAGTCCTGCATGTCAGTTTGGAGGTATTCCCATTCCTCAGTACAGAACAGCTTCAGTTCTGGGATGTTGTTGGG
>JAFFST010052239.1:111970-135189 GCA_022414735.1 Noturus placidus
CCTCCCTTTGCCATGACAACAGCTCTGAGTCTTCTCCTCTAATGCCTGATGGGGCATACATGGCAGCATATATATATATATATATATATATATATATATATATACAGTATATATTGGGATTGGAAAGAAATAGATTTTTGCCCTCATGCAGCTCTGAAACTTTAGCTTTGTAATGTGTATGTAGCCTGAAAGTCTGCA
The DNA here is from genome assembly GCA_022414735.1 of Noturus placidus. Lineage (NCBI taxonomy): Eukaryota > Metazoa > Chordata > Actinopteri > Siluriformes > Ictaluridae > Noturus > Noturus placidus. Next base: position 112,169 of record JAFFST010052239.1, read on the forward strand.
AGAGCATAAATGGGATGTGAGCCAGAGAAAAGGAGCGGAAGAGAACGAGAGAGAGAGAGCGCACTTTTAACATTTAATGACTTAGGCGAAGAGCGATTCAAAGATGTGTACTTTATGAAGAAAATGCGACTCGAACGGTTTTCAATGGTTCCAGCGCAGGACTTTTTTTTTCCCCCCTCCGAACCTTTGAAGTCTCCTGTGAGTAAGAAATACATAAAGAATGAATGCGTGTCTTCTCTTGCTGTGAATATGAAACTGAATATTCATAAAGATGCCGGCTGTGGTGTATATTATGTAAGCAAGAAGTAAGTGGCATTACACACGCGTTCAAATAGATGCTAATTTACCATTTTGAATTCAGGAGTCTGTAGAAGTGTCCAGAGATAGAACTAGAAATGATTGCGATTAACCTGCTTGCCTGATTTTATTTCATTTGTTTTCCAGAACCATCCCAGAGTGATGAGATGCGAGTGTGTACATTTATTAGATTAGAATATATTAGATTAGAATGGGAAGTGGAATATTGAAAACTTGTGTGTGTGTGTGTGTGTGTGTTTTAGGTGAGGAAGCAAAAAGAGAGACAAGGGGCAGGGGTGGGAATTAGCCGTGGAGGCTGTCTAAAGGACACACACACACACACATAGGCAGGATAGCGTGTGCAAGCAGGCAGTCAGCGCTCTCCAGGACATAGCAGCATACACACATATCCACATTCCTTCGCTCATTCTCCTCTCCCCTCCCTACTTTGCTCCCTCGCTAAGAATCAGAGATTGGTGGAGAGGCATTCGAGCGTCACAACCGTGCCTCCTCTTCATACATGCTCCCATAGCACAAGGAGATCACGAGAGAGAGAGAGAGAGAGAGAGAGAGAGAGAGAGAGAGAGAAAGGGAAGGAAGCAGGGAAAGAGGGCAAGCACTCAGCTCCTTGGGGTTCTGAGGCTGGACACTTGTTTGTCAATTATTTCTTTTTTTGGGTAGAGGGCAGGACTGGGAAGAGAGGTATTAATGCTTTCTCTTTCTCTGTGCCGCTGTTTCACAGGGGTGGTCCAGGCCAAGAGGAGTCCCAAAGTGGTGGTGAGTAACATCCTCAATGTTCCGTCTCTCTTCTCTTTATCGTACTTCATCCCAGTGTTGTGTCCTATTCACTTTCCCTTTAATGAGTGTTTTTAGTCTGACAGTAATACTGGAAAAGCGTTTATGAGGTGATGCAATAATAGTGAGAATAATTAACCTGTAAAAAAATCAATATCTTCAGATATGAATATAGTAGATTATATATATATATATATATATATTATATAGAAGACTATGTATATACAACACTGTGAGTTCTATAGAAATAAAATGTACAGGTTAAGGTCATTGTGTTGCCTGCTTTCTCTTCTCTCGTCTTTTCTCTTCTCCTCTCCTCTTTTCTCCTCTCCTCTCTTCTCTTCTCCTCTTTTCTCCTCTCCTCTGTTCTCCTCTCTTCTCTTCTCCTCTTTTCTCTTCTCCTCTCTTCTCTTCTCTCCTCTTTTCTCATCTCCTCTCCTCTTTTCTCCTCTCCTCTTTTCTCCTCTCTTCTCTTCTCTTCTCCTCTTTTCTCTTCTCCTCTCTTCTCTCCTCTTTTCTCCTCTCCTCTCTTCTCTTCTCCTCTTTTCTCTTCTCCTCTCTTCTCTTCTCTTGTCTTTTCTCCTCTCCTCTCTTCTCTTCTCTCCTCTCTTTTCTCTTCTCCTCTCCTCTTTTCTCTTCTCCTCTCTTCTCGTCTCTCGTCTTTTCTCTTCTCCTCTCCTCTTTTCTCCTCTCCTCTCTTCTCTTCTCCTCTTTTCTCTTCTCCTCTCTCTCCTCTTTTCTCCTCTCCTCTTTTCTCTTCTCTCCTCTCCTCTTTTCTCTCTCGTCTTTTCTCTTCTCCTCTCCTCTTTTCTCTTCTCTTCTTCTCTTTTCTCTTCTCCTCTCTTCTCTCCTCTTTTCTCCTCTCTTCTTTTCTCTTCTCCTCTCCTCTTTTCTCTTCTCATCTCCTCACTTTTCTCCTCTCCTCTTTTCTCTTCTACTCTCTTCTTTTCTCCTCTTTTTTCTTCTCCTCTTTTCTCCTCTCCTCTCTTCTCCTCTCCTCTTTTCACTTCTCCTCTCCTCTTTTCTCCTCTCTTCTCTTCTCTTGTCTTTTCTCCTCTCCTCTTTTCTCTTCTCATCTCCTCACTTTTCTCCTCTCCTCTTTTCTCTTCTACTCTCTTCTTTTCTCCTCTCTTCTCTTCTCTCCTCTTTTCTCTTCTTGTCTTTTCTATTCTCTTCTCCTCTTTTCTCCTCTCCTCTTTTCTCTTCTCCTTTCTCTTCTCTTGTCTTTTCTCTTCTCCTCTCTTCTCTTCTCTCCTCTCTTTTCTCTTCTCCTCTCCTCTTTTCTCTTCTCCTCTCTTCTCTCTTCTCCTCTCTTCTCGTCTCTCGTCTTTTCTCTTCTCCTATCTTCTTTTCTCCTCTCCTCTCTTCTCCTCTCCTCTTTTCTCTTTTCCTCTCCCCTTTTCTCATCTCCTCACTTTTCTCCTCTCCTCTTTTCTCTTCTACTCTCTTCTTTTCTCCTCTTTTTTCTTCTCCTCTTTTCTCCTCTCCTCTCTTCTCTTCTCCTCTCCTCTTTTCTCCTCTCTTCTCTTCTCTCGTCTTTTCTCTTCTTCTCTATTTCTCTTCTTGTCTTTTCTCTTCTCCTCACCTCTTTTCTCTTCTACTCTCTTCTTTTCTCCTCTCTTCTCTTCTCTCGTCTTTTCTCTTCTCGTCTTTTCTCTTCTTGTCTTTTCTCTTCTCCTCTCCTCTTTTCTCCTCTCCTTTTTTCTCCTCTCCTCTTTTCTCTTCTCCTCTCCTCTTGTCTCCTCTCCTCTTTTCTCTCTCCTCTCCTCTTTTCTCTTCTCCTTTCTCTTCTCTTGTCTTTTCTCTTCTCCTCTCCTCTTTTCTCTTCTACTCTCCTCTCTTTTCTCCTCTCCTCTTTTCTCCTCTCTTCTCTTCTCTCCTCTTTTCTCTTCTTGTCTTTTCTATTCTCCTCTCCTCTCCTCTTTTCTCCTCTCGTCTTTTCTCTTCTCCTCTCCTCTTTTCTCCTCTCCTCTCTTCTCTTCTCCTCTTTTCTCTTCTCCTCTCTTCTCTTCTCTTTTCTTCTCTCCTCTTCTCTCCTCTTTTCTCATCTCCTCTCCTCTTTTCTCCTCTCCTCTTTTCTCCTCTCTTCTCTTCTCCTCTTTTCTCTTCTCCTCTCTTCTCTCCTCTTTTCTCCTCTCCTCTCTTCTCTTCTCCTCTTTTCTCTTCTCCTCTCTTCTCTTCTCTTGTCTTTTCTCTTCTCCTCTCTTCTCTTCTCTCCTCTCTTTTCTCTTCTCCTCTCCTCTTTTCTCTTCTCCTCTCTTCTCTTCTCCTCTCTTCTCGTCTCTCGTCTTTTCTCTTCTCCTCTCCTCTTTTCTCCTCTCCTCTCTTCTCTCCTCTTTTCTCTTCTCCTCTTTTCTCTTCTCCTCTCTTTTCTCCTCTCCTCTTTTCTCTTCTCCTCTCTTCTCTCGTCTTTTCTCTTCTCCTCTCTTCTCCTCTCTTCTCTTCTTCTCTTTTCTCTTCTCCTCTCTTCTCTTCTCTCTTCTCCTCTCCTCTTTTCACTTCTCCTCTCCTCTTTTCTCCTCTCTTCTCTTCTCTCGTCTTTTCTCTTTTCTCTTCTTGTCTTTTCTCTTCTCCTCTCCTCTTTTCTCTTCTCCTCTTTTCTCCTCTCCTCTCTTCTCTTCTCCTCTTTTCTCTTCTCCTCTCTTCTCTTCTCACGTCTTTTCTCTTCTCCTCTCCTCTTTTCTCCTCTCCTCTCCTCTTTTCTCCTTTCTTCTCCTCTCCTCTCTTCTCCTCTCCTCTTTTCTCCTCTCTTCTCTTCTCTCGTCTTTTCTCTTCTTGTCTTTTCTCTTCTCCTCTCCTCTTTTCTCCTCTCCTCTTTTCTCTTCTCTCCTCTCCTCTTTTCTCATCTCCTCTCCTCTTTTCTCCTCTCCTCTTTTCTCTTCTCCTCTCTTCTCTTCTTCTCTTTTCTCTTCTCCTCTCTTCTCTTCTCTCTTCTCCTCTCCTCTTTTCACTTCTCCTCTCCTCTTTTCTCCTCTCTTGTCTTTTCTCCTCTCCTCTTTTCTCTTCTCCTCTCCTCTTTTCTCTTCTCTTCTTCTCTTTTCTCTTCTCCTCTCTTCTCTCCTCTTTTCTCTTCTCATCTCCTCACTTTCCTCCTCTCCTCTTTTCTCCTCTCTTCTCCTCTCCTCTTTTCTCTTCTCCTCTCCTCTTTTCTCTTCTCTTCTCTTGTCTTTTCTCTTGTTGTCTCTTCTCCTCTCCTCTCCTCTTTTCTCCTCTCTTCTTTTCTCTTCTCCTCTCCTCTTTTCTCTTCTCATCTCCTCACTTTTCTCCTCTCCTCTTTTCTCCTCTCTTCTCTTCTCTCCTCTTTTCTCTTCTTGTCTTTTCTATTCTCTTCTCCTCTTTTCTCCTCTCCTCTTTTCTCTTCTCCTTTCTCTTCTCTTGTCTTTTCTCTTCTCCTCTCTTCTCTTCTCTCCTCTCTTTTCTCTTCTCCTCTCCTCTCTTCTCTTCTCCTCTTTTCTCTTCTCCTCTCTTCTCTTCTTTTGTCTTTTCTCTTCTCCTCTCCTCTTTTCTCCTCTCCTCTCTTCTCCTCTCCTCTTTTCTCCTCTCCTCTTTTCTCTTTTCTTCTCATCTCTTCTCCTCTCTTCTCTTCTCTCGTCTTTTCTCTTCTTCTCTATTTCTCTTCTTGTCTTTTCTCTTCTCCTCACCTCTTTTCTCTTCTACTCTCTTCTTTTCTCCTCTCTTCTCTTCTCTCGTCTTTTCTCTTCTCGTCTTTTCTCTTCTTGTCTTTTCTCTTCTCCTCTCCTCTTTTCTCCTCTCCTTTTTTCTCCTCTCCTCTTTTCTCTTCTCCTCTCCTCTTGTCTCCTCTCCTCTTTTCTCTCTCCTCTCCTCTTTTCTCTTCTCCTTTCTCTTCTCTTGTCTTTTCTCTTCTCCTCTCCTCTTTTCTCTTCTACTCTCCTCTCCTTTCTCCTCTCCTCTTTTCTCCTCTCTTCTCTTCTCTCCTCTTTTCTCTTCTTGTCTTTTCTCTTCTCCTCTCCTCTCCTCTTTTCTCCTCTCCTCTTTTCTCTTCTCTTCTCTCCTCTTTTCTCTTCTCCTCTCCTCTCTTCTCTTCTCCTCTTTTCTCTTCTCCTCTCTTCTCTTCTTTTGTCTTTTCTCTTCTCCTCTCCTCTTTTCTCCTCTCCTCTCTTCTCCTCTCCTCTTTTCTCCTCTCCTCTCTTCTCTTCTCCTCTTTTCTCTTCTCCGCTCTTCTCTTCTCTCGTCTTTTCTCTTCTCTCTTTTCTCCTCTCCTCTCTTCTCTCCTCTTTTCTCTTCTCCTCTTTTCTCTTCTCCTCTCTTTTCTCCTCTCCTCTTTTCTCTTCTCCTCTCCTCTTTTCTCTTCTCTTCTTCTCTTTTCTCTTCTCCTCTCTTCTCTTCTCTCCTCTCTTTTCTCTTCTCCTCTCCTCTCTTCTCTTCTCCTCTTTTCTCTTCTCCTCTTTTCTCTTCTCTTGTCTTTTCTCTTCTCCTCTCTTCTCTCCTCTCTTTTCTCTTCTCCTCTCCTCTTTTCTCTTCTCCTCTCTTCTCCTCTCTTCTCCTCTCTTCTCGTCTCTCGTCTTTTCTCTTCTCCTCTCCTCTTTTCTCCTCTCCTCTCTTCTCTTCTCCTCTTTTCTCTTCTCCTCTCTTCTCTTCTTTTGTCTTTTCTCTTCTCCTCTCCTCTTTTCTCCTCTCCTCTCTTCTCCTCTCCTCTTTTCTCCTCTCCTCTCTTCTCTTCTCCTCTTTTCTCTTCTCCGCTCTTCTCTTCTCTCGTCTTTTCTCTTCTCTCTTTTCTCCTCTCCTCTCTTCTCTCCTCTTTTCTCTTCTCCTCTTTTCTCTTCTCCTCTCTTTTCTCCTCTCCTCTTTTCTCTTCTCCTCTCCTCTTCTCTTCTCTCGTCTTTTCTCTTCTCCTCTCCTCTTTTCTCTTCTCCTCTTTTCTCCTCTCCTCTCTTCTCTTCTCCTCTCCTCTTTTCTCTTCTCTTCTCTTCTCTTCTCCTCTTCTCTCTTCTCTTCTTTTCTCTTCTTCTCTTTTCTCTTCTCCTCTCTTTTCTCCTCTCCTCTTTTCTCTTCTCCTCTCCTCTTTTCTCCTCTCCTCTTTTCTTTTCTCTTCTCCTCTTTTCTCTTCTCTCCTCTCCTCTTTTCTCTTCTCTTCTCTCCTCTTTTCTCTTCTCATCTCCTCACTTTCCTCCTCTCCTCTTTTCTCCTCTCTTCTCCTCTCCTCTTTTCTCTTCTCCTCTCCTCTTTTCTCTTCTCTTCTCTTGTCTTTTCTCTTGTTGTCTTTTCTCTTCTCCTCTCCTCTCCTCTTTTCTCCTCTCTTCTTTTCTCTTCTCCTCTCCTCTTTTCTCTTCTCCTCTCCTCTTTTCTCCTCTCTTCTCTTCTCTCGTCTTTTCTCTTTTCTCTTCTTGTCTTTTCTCTTCTCCTCGCCTCTTTTCTCCTCTCCTCTTTTCTCCTCTCCTCTTTTCTCTTCTCCTCTCCTCTTTTCTCCTCTCTTCTCTTCTCTCTTCTTTTCTCCTCTCCTCTTTTCTCTTCTTCTCTCCTCTTTTCTCTTCTCCTCTTTTCTCTTCTCCTCTCCTCTCTTTTCTCTTCTCCTCTCCTCTTTTCTCCTCTCCTCTCCTCTCTTTTCTCCTCTCCTCTCTTCTCCTCTCCTCTTTTCTCTTTTCCTCTCCCCTTTTCTCCTCTCCTCTCTTTTCTCCTCTCCTCTTTTCTCTTCTCCTCTCCTCTTTTCTCCTCTCCTCTTCTCTTTTCTCCTCTACTCTCCTCTTTTCTTTTCTCCTCTCCTCTTCTTTTTTCTCTTCACTTCTCCTTTCTCCTGTTTTCTCCTCTCCTCTCTGCCCTGGTTTCCTTTCCTCTGTTCATATGTTCAGCATAACATATACTTTTTAAACTGCAAGTGTCACAAGGAGACTCAATTTCATCTGCGCTATTTCAATGTCATTACTCGACACTGCCTTTCCTCCTCATAGTGTGAAAGTGTGTTTGTGACTGGACAGAGGTAGAGGAAAAAGAGACAGTTGTATAACCATTCAAAGAAACGATAAAAAAAATCAAGATAATGATAGAAGTCTTAGCCTTGTTCTGTTTTTGTTTGGTGATTTGGTTTTAGCCCCTACACCCAACCCAGAGCGTATGTGCTGAATCATGTTTCTGCTCCCAAGTGACCACGCGTGATACGCTCCTTAACATCCCACCTTTGTCTGCTGAGACATGAGCCTTTATTATCTCTGGTTTCCACCTTCACCTGTGCAAATCAATATACTGCATTGCATTACAGGTTCAGGTGAAGCAAGCTGATAGTTTAAAACATAAAGATTAAATGTGAGGAGTATTTTGAGTCATTTTTGAATTTCTGAAAGGGTTTCAATAGTCACTGGTGGAGATGATTATAAATTTTCTTTCTTTTTAAATGACTAGAAAGCTGAAATGGAACAGTTTTTGAATTCAGGAGATACAGCTGAATGTCATATACAGTTTGATATAGTTAGAATTTCATGAATGAATAAGGTTTGCGTCAAAGTCTTTGTAATTAGTGCTAACTCTGTGAGTCATGGTTTAACCTGAGAGAAAGAGTGAAAGACAAGGAGTCAGATAAGGAAGAGAGAGACAGAGAGAGATGGAGAGAGAGAGAGAGAGAGAGAGAGAGAGAAGCGAATGTGTAGGCACTGTAGTGCTTTTAGTTTCTGACCAGAGAGATTGCTAAGGTCGATTATTTATGTTTTAGGAGCTTACTTTGAGAGCCTCAGCTCTGTTTATTGGTTGAGTCCTATTTTGTGTCCCTGAGCCCCACAAGAGCAGCAATACATGGAGCATTTAAAATCTAAGGATGCTTTTGTACTTATGTGCAGGACTTTATAATCTGAGCCGTCATCTGTTGCTTTGGTAATATTTATTCAACTAGATGGAGGTCAGGAGGGAGGTAGGGAGAGTCAGGTGAATATTTCTGTAAAGGAGTGAAAAATGTGTGTGGGTTTCAAAGCAATGTGCGTACACACATTTTCACACACGCAGATATCCAGATAAAAAGGATGGCCTTGCATCTCATCCTTCTTGTCCTCTTCTCCTTCTTTTCTTCCCTCTCATTTGTTTATCTCTATCTCCAAATTCAACCCCAGTATCTCCAATATCATCTCATCTGTTTCGGTCCATCATTCTTCGTCTGCAACTCTCTCTGTGTTGCCTCTGCTCGTTGTTTTCACTCATGCCCAAGTCAGAGGCTGTTTCTCCCTCATGGTCTGATGTTCTGGGGCAGTTCTAAAGAGCTTTGTTGAAATGGGAAGTGAGTTCATTGATGAGTGCTGGCAAAGCAACTCTCTCTCTCTCTCTTTGTTTCTCTCTCCACCTTCACCCTCCACCCCAGGGTCACTTGATGATTTACATGCAGTAGCATCAGAGAAATGTAGACATGAGCTAACTTCTGCTATAGCAAACCCACGTTTCTCTCTAACTCATCTCTCTCTTTGCCCTCCCCCTCCAACTTTCCATCTCTCTCCCACCTCTCTCTTTGTCTGTCAGCAGTTGGAGAGGAAGGACAGCCAGGGAAGCTCTCAGCACAGCGTGTGCAGCCACCGCAGCACCCACACAGATTCACCAGCCCGCGCCGTACCTGCTGTGCCCCCTGTGCCCTCTGAGACGCTGGCAGCTCCGCCCCCGGTGCCACCTCCTCCGACCCAGCCCCTGCCAAGCTTGCCCCCATTGGAGCCGCCCACCAATGGTACCCTTCAGAAGAAACCAGATCCTTTCAAGATCTGGGCGCAATCCAGGAGCATGTACGAGAGCCGAAGTGAGTCACGTGAACATAGTGAAATCACAACTATATCACTAGTGGCCATTTTGTTTGTAATAACTTATTACCTCATGAGTTCAGTTTTAAATTCTTCCTTGCTATAATTTCCCTCAGAAGTCAGAGGTAAAGACAAAAGTGTGTGAAATATTTCCACCTCTAGGGATATCTTAGTTTCTTTTAGGCTGAAGAACATGCACAGTCTTGACGTGTCTTTATCAGTCAGTCTCGTTTATTTCACGCTCAGATCAGAACGATGAACTAGATGTCTTGTGACAGATCAGTCCAGAGCTTCTTTATGATATAATTCTCTGTTCTACTTGCACTGTAAGTAATCAGGCAGAGAGATCATCAGTCACAGTTTTATAACAATTGCATTTGAATTAGACCTCATTTCTCTGTGATATTTAACATACCAGGTCTTACCACATGAAGTATAATAACTTCTTCAAATATAGTGTCTTGTTTAAGTTTGACATTTTTCTTCCTTTTGGTTTAATGGTGCATCTAGCATATTTCTATGTGAACCAAGGTGGAATGTTAGATTAGATTAGATTTCATTATTTGTTTTAAACATACTTTATGTGCTGAACGGCAGTTCTTGACTCCATATATACTTTTACTGTATCTGGTTTATCATTTTGTGGTAGTCAGAGCTTTTGATACGAGAACATAAACACACGGTAATCTTGCCATTCAAGTTGTGAAAACATTCCAAACTGGAATCCAAACATAGACGCATTTTTAAGCGTTTTTTACATGGACCAGGTAAAGGCAGTGGAAACAAGATAAAATCATGGGAAATATCTCAAATGTGTTGGTAAATAACTAAGCACAGTGCTCTTGTGAGTAAAATGACACTGCAATTACACTTAGCTTTCACTGCAAATGAAACCATACAATTTCACTCTCACATCACAACTGCCAACTCTGGAGAGAGAAGATTAACATCCTCTGTGATGACAGAAGGAAAGAGAGCAGGGTCAATTGTGCTTTCTCGGTCTCCTGGTTATTCACACTTGTGGCATTGTCACAATTTTCTGTCGCACCACCCGTTAGAGTAGGTTTTGCCCTATTAAAAACAGCACTGTGTCATAATTTGTGAAATATGAGCTTGAACAGTGAAAACCCCAGAGATGGGTCCTTTATGTGGAATGTCATTTGAATGTAGCATATTATGAACTTAATAGTATGGCACATTAACACAGGAAAATATTCTCCGGAGATTTTTATGTTGTGTAAAAAATAACTAGTAGAAGATTTATTTTTTTCATAGTAAATATCCAATGGTTGTGTAGTGATTGTAATGTGATGATCTTTGCCATTTCTTATATGGTATGTAGGTATATGGTATATAAGCAAGACAGTAGGTCTTATTTTAGGTCGAAATTTATATTCTGTTTGTGTGCTTGTATTTACGAGATACATTTTTTATATAGAATCTACTAATGAGGTCTCATAACTGCCCACTCTTGCTCTCTCTCTCTCTCTCTCTCTCTCTCTCTCTCTTCTCTCTCTCTCTCTCATTCTCTCTCTCTCCCTCTCTCGTACTCTCTCTCTCTCTCATTCTCCCTCTCCCTCTCTTTTTTTCTGTAACTCTTTTATACATTATGTATGACCCTTTCACGTCCTCCCACACATTGGTAGAGATGATATGAGAAGCAAGGCTCAACTTTCAAGATTTGAAGAAATCCTGTGTATTATTCATTGCAGTAGTGTATTACAGCAAAATAGTTGGTTAAAAATATAAAACCTGATTTGCTTTCTATTCTATAAGCCATCTGTGGTAAACACAGAGCTGAGTGTTAAAGGTGGAAATTTATGGTTATGTCACTAAGAAGTGCCAGCATTAAAGATGAGGATTCATTTACTAATTGTGGTCAATTGGAAAGGCAGTGTGTAGGAGGAGATATTTTCCTTTATATCCAGTATGCCGCTCGTGTTGTCTGCAAAAGAGTTCTGAAAACTTAGTGTGCACTCTGTTATCTATAATTCATCTGGAATTGTATTGTAGCTTTTTCTCCACCCAGGTCAGAATAAGTTCAGCTGTGTGTGTGTGTTTGCGTGTGTGTGTGTGTGTGCATGTATGTTTTGCATGACAGATTGTTCACAAATAGAAGCATTTGGTGCCTTCCGAGTGTCCACCGATGCTGCCAACACCTAGTCAGGCCTGTTAAACGATCCACGAGGAGCAGCTAGGACAGTTAAACGATCGGCGCTGGGTTTTGGGGCATCGGCCAGGCACTTTAGACAAGCTCTTTAAGCGACTCATGCTGTGCCTCCTGTGGGGGCCATTTTGCTGTGTGGAAACTTGTGCCTTGCATTCCGATTGGCTTAGATCCTGCCTATTTTGCGTATTTTGAGGCCTGATTGGACCAGATAAAAGCTAGGGGCAGACTAATGAGATGTGGGAACTGGGACCCATCTGCTAAACCTTTGTCCACCTCACAGTCATTCACACATGTGTTTCTGAATCCGTGCCAGTTTAATTCCCCTACCGACCTGGCATTCTTACACTTTTGGACTGGAGTCCCTTTCTCACCTTCCCAATGTGCCCAGTCATACAAGTGCATTACTGTCTTTTCCTTCTTAATGAATGAATACATGGTAATTGTGCTTTTAGTGGAAAAAGTAAAAGAGTTAAACAATTTTTCAGGATAGAGCTGCTACAGTTAGGCTCTGCGATATTTAGCTACATTAGATAACAATTAGATAAATACTCTATAATGATCAATGACTGTGTGTGTGTGTGTGTCTATCTGTCTGAGCTTGGTACAGTGATACATAAATCATTAGAAATTATTGATAACAGGCACAAAGTACTAATTTTTACATGTTTAAATAGGTTCTTGATCATGGTTGGTTTGTTATAATAGCAGGAAGATATTCTAAACATCTTTCTATTCTAGCTTTATTTTCAGTTCTCCACCTCCATGTCTTCCTCTCTGACCCCATTTTAGGATCTCTAGAAAGACAGAAAAGATATGCATTAGGGTATATGTGTTTGAGAGTGAGAGCAAAAAATAGCAATTGAAGGAACAAGGAGTGTGCACGAGTGTCTGTAGGACTGGAAAGCGTTTATTCTGATATTTTCAATATACATGTTTGTATGTGGTGATAGATAAAGCCTTACATCTTGAGCTTGTTTTGAGTGTGCCTGAGGTATAGTATCTCACAAAAGTGAGTACACCCCACACATTGTTGTAAATATTTGATGACATCTTTTCATGTGACAACACTGAAGAAATGACACTGTGCTACAATGTAAAGTAGTGAGTGTACAGCTTGTGTAACAGTGTAAATTTACTGTCCCCTCAAAATAACTCAACACACAGACATTAGTGTCTAAACCGTTGGCAAAAAAAGTGAGTACACTCCTAAGGGAAAATGTCCAAATTGGGCCCAATTATCCATTTTCCCTCCCCGGTGTCATGTGACTTGTTAGTGTTACAAGGTCTCAGGTGTGAATGGGGAGCAGGTGTGTTAAATTTGGTATCATCGCTCTCACACACCCTCATACTGGACACTGGAAGTTCAACATGGCACCTCATGGCAAAGAACTCTCTGAGAATCTGAAAAAAAGAATTGTTGCTCTACATAAAGATGGCCTAGGCTATAAGAAGACTGCCAAGACCCTGACACTGAGCTACAGCACGATGGCCAAGACCATACAGCGGTTTAACAGGACACGTTCCACTCAGAACAGGCCTCGCCATGGTCGACCAAAGACGTTGAGTGCACGTGCTCAGCGTCATATCCAGAGGTTGTCTTTGGGAAATAGTCGTATGAGTGCTGCCAGCATTGCTGCAGAGCTTGAAGGGGTGGGGGGGTCAGCCTGTCAATGCCCAGACCATACGCCACACACTGCATCAAATTGGTCTGCATGGCTGTCGTCCCAGAAGGAAACCTCTTCTAAAGATGATGCACAAGAAAGCCCACAAACAGTTTGCTGAAGACAAGCAGACTAAGGACATGGATTACTGGAACCATGTCCTGTGGTCTGATGAGACCAAAATAGATTATTTGGTTCAGATGGTGTCAAGTGTGTGTGGCAGCAACCAGGTGAGAAGTACAAAGAAAAGTGTGTCTTCCTACAGTCAAGCATGGTGGTGGGAGTGTCATGGTCTGGGGCTGCATGAGTGCTGCCAGCACTGGGGAGCTACAGTTCATTGAGGGAACGATAAATGCCAACATGTACTGTGACATACTGAAGCAGAGCATGATCCCCTCCCTTCGGAGACTGGGCTGCAGGGCAGTATGTGTGGGGTGTAATCACTTTTGTGAGATACTCTATAAGTGAAAAAAATGTTTGGTTTTTATATTCACTTTATATACATCTTTTAGATTTTTCTGTTGTCTCTAATTCATCCCTTTGGTTCTTCCCTTATGAATCGGAGTACATAATGACAGTATTTAATACTGGCTTATTCAATCATTCATTCATCAATTATGGATCATTGTATATTTTAGTGCCGGATTCTCAAGAACAAGACATCTTTCTCTGGAGAAAAGACACAGGATTCGGCTTCAGGATCCTTGGCGGGAATGAACCTGGAGAACCGGTGCGATGCTCACACACTTTGCTGTTGTATAAATCTACGGACCTCTACTGTCTTACTTAGAAACTAATTAGAATTCAACGCAAACACATGTTATTTCAACAGCTTTGAAAATAGCACCCTCGTTCAAAGAGAGCTCGACAGTCTGAATTTTTTTTGTCCAGACATGCCCGAAGTATATGCGCAATGTGTTTATGGCCACACGCCTAGCTAATACTTAACATAGCATATTTATTTCATTGACCGATCTCATAATAGAGAGTGTGTTATTAACACAAAGGCTAAAATTGTGTGCGTGTGTATTTTAATAATGTATTAGATCTACATTGGCCACATAGTGAAGTATGGCGCAGCGGATGAGGATGGACGCCTGCGCTCTGGGGATGAGCTGATATGTGTGGACGGAACAGCCGTGGTGGGCAAATCCCACCAGCTGGTGGTGCAGCTCATGCAGCAGGCAGCCAAGCAGGGCCACGTCAATCTCACAGTCCGCCGCAAAACAAGCTACGGAGGTACTCACACATATTCAAAAATGCACACACCGGCTTCCAGGTAGATCTGTTTTCATTTTGTTTGGTTTGATTTAGTTTGGCTTGAACTGAAGACAGAAAAAAAATAAATAAATCATACAAGCGGAAAGCTTATTTTACAAAAGTGGACTCATTAAAGTTAAGATTTGATGCAAGTACTCAGTATTATGAAAGATTCATACATAAAGCAGGTACATACACTCAGTTGCCAGTTCATTAGGTACACTCAGTTTATTCCTACACTTAGGTACACCCATCATATACGTCATTTTATATGTATATAATTATTGACTGTAGCCCACTGTTGTTGTACACAATTTGTCAGCTCTCCTCTACTTTGTCCATCAAGACAGTCCAGATATTATTTACGTGATGGATCGTTTTCAGCACAGCAGTTACTTTTACATTGAAGGTGATTTGACATAAAATTCTTTATGGCACCATAGTGCTGAACACTCGATTCTGACTGGGCAGAAGGTTTCGATTAATTTTCTCTGACAGACATTTCCCGGCTGCAAGGTCTATGTTTATGCGCATGATCTAATACATTATCTTGTCACAGGACTTACACATGGACCTTATACATAGCAGACACTCCACATAAGCAGATTAATAGTGTTTAATTGTTGATATGGCATAGTTTTTTGTGAATCAACGTTTATTATAAAAGATTTATGAAAGGAGTCTGTGCTTCGTAACAGTAAGAGGTAAAGCGTTAAGTTTCCTGACACTTTAGGAAAGAGGAAAAAAGAGAGGGCCAGTGAGGGAACTGCTGTTTATACCTGTGATGACAAGAACTAACTTGTTTCTGGATGTTCCACAGCATTAAACATAGCTATAGATGAATGAAAGGTTGATGTTTCGTTATAGTTAATGTTTGCTTGTTGCTGTGGTGTAATATGTATAACACTTATAATATGTATCAACTTCTGTCTGGTAATGTTACATTTGCTTTGTGTCAGGGTCGCATCACACCAACTTGTTGTTGATTATTTACCTACAATAGCCTATGATAACCTATGATTGCTTCTCTGTTGTGTCATCTAAGATTGCAAAATAACATAGTAATACAGTTCTAATGTCAGTTCTTTCATCTGAATTTTTTGTAACAAAATGTGTTTCTTTTTTTTAAATATTGTGTGCAGTGTGTAAGGGTGAGGGAGACGTGCCTCCGTCCCCCGCCTCGTCTCACCACAGCAGCACTCAGGCACCATCTCTGACTGAGGAGAAGCGCACGCCGCAGGGCAGCCAGAACTCCTTGAACACAGTCAGCTCGGGCTCAGGCTCCACTAGTGGCATTGGCAGCGGTGGTGGAGGAGGAAGCGGCAGTGCTGTGGTGCCCGCCATGGTGCCCGCAGTACCCGCAGCCCTACAGCCATACGACGTAGAGATCCAGAGGGGCGAGAACGAGGGATTCGGCTTTGTCATTGTCTCATCCGTGTCACGGCCTGATGCAGGCACTACATTTGGTAAGAGCATGTTGCACATGAGGGTGTGTTTATACATTTATACAATACAAATAGTCCAACAAACAGTCATCGCACATTCAACTTTCTCAGCTGTTTACCAAGTGCAGTTCATAGCTGCCCACACCACTTATGTAAATCTGTGGGTGATGAAATCATGTCAATTAGATAGCGTTAGTTTGGAGATGGAGAGAGAAAGTGTGTGTATGAGTGTATGTAGTGTGCGTATGTGTTTCTGCAGTGTCACCACAAGGTCTCGCTGATGAGCCAATGACCCTTACACTTCTGTGGAGAATCCTAATGATCTCATTATCATAAGCTGAATCAAAGTTAATTGATGAGTGTTTGAATGGGCTTTGTTTCTGAACAGTGTGTGTGTGTGTGTGTATGTGTGTGTGTGTGTGTGTGTGTGTGTGTGTGGTCATACAAGGCACACTGAAAAGTATCATGGTGACTTATACATATGTTGGAGCTTAATTAAGTATAATGACAAAAAAAGAAAAATTGCACTGTGAGACTGCGTGCGCATGTAAACATGTCAAGAAGTTCCGCTGACACACGTGATATTCTGATTAGATTTGTTTTACTTGTCAGTAATTTTACATGTCTTCCACCACACACATGCACACAGATACACTCCTGTAACCGTGATTTACACATCTACACCTCCTTGCCTACTCTTATACATCAACCAGCTGTTTGATTTAAAGATATTCATGAACAGAGCATTAAATTAAAAATGCACACCTCTCTACAGCGTTGGGGGATCAGAGCTCTGTTCCACTGAATAATGACTTCCAGTGATTTGCCTCTTGCTACCGGCTTAATTACAAGTCCAATTAACTGTAGCCTGATTGGACTAGACTGTTTGATTGGATGATGAGTGATATGAGTGGAGTTGGCTTGGTTGCTTGGTGAATTAATTCTGTTCTTCGATTTTTCTCCCCTTTCTCCCTTTTTCTCTGCTTCTTCAACCTCGGGAAACAAATGATGGCCTCTGTCTCAAACTACACCTTTCTATTCATTGATATGTTCTTGTCCCTTTGGTTCTTCATCACTGCGTGCCTTTCTGTCCTCTATCACATGCTAACACACACACACACACACACACACACACACACATTGCTTTTGATGCAGCAGCTGGAAATGCATGTGTGGCCATGCCCCATAAAATAGGACGGATCATCGAGGCCAGTCCGGCGGATCGCTGTGGGAAACTGAAAGTGGGCGATCGCATCCTCGCTGTCAACTGCTGCTCCATAACCAACAAATCCCACTCAGACATCGTCAACCTAATCAAAGAGGCTGGGAACACGGTCACACTGCGCATCATCCCAGGAGACGGTGAGTTTTAAACCATGCGTTATCATGTTTACTGAGCTACTGAATCACACATGTCCACTTTCATTACTTGAAACAATGAACCCAAACTTCATATGCAGAACAGTCAGTTCTGTCTAAATAGGAGAACTGTTTTTAGTTAATCCCTTACTGGAAACTAAGTAAATTGTGTTCTCAAACAAGATTACTGAATTCTTCGCTGAAATAACTTCTTATTTGCTTAAAGACAGCCTGAAATCAGATGAGACTTTTTCCCTTGCTAGCTCGAATATTTGGTCATATTTTGCATGATTCCACTATACTAATAGCTTAACAAAAACCCAAAATGACTTTTTTTTGTCCGTCACCTTCCGCTAATGTGCATTACAGACATTTTCACGTCTCTAAGTGGCGTCTGACTTTGGACTATTCCACAGTGATAATCAGACACAAAAAAATAGAAGCTAATCAGCAAGCACTTTTCAAGAAGACCAATTTTCAAGTAATAGTATAATACAAAGGAATCATTGGGTAGTTCTGGAAATGTAGCTCGGTTTAGTTTGTTGTAATTGGCAGTAAAATTGTTGTTTCAGGTTGTTTCCACCTGAAACTACTGATTAATGGTTGTAATATTTTCATTTTCTAACAATAATCTTCAACTCAAACACCCCGCTAATCCCCCACCTACTCATGACTTATTATAATGATGGTCATTAAAGGGCGGCTGTGGCTCAGTCGGTAGAGTGGGTTGTCCACTAATCCACTAACCGTGGGGTTGGCGGTTCGAATCCCGGCCCGGGTGATCCCATGCCGAAGTGTCCTTGGGCAAGACACTGAACCCCAAGTTGCCCCCGATGGCAAGCTAGCACCTTGCATGGCAGCTCTGCTACCATTGGTGTGTGAGTGTGCTCTCATTTGTAAGTCACTTGTAAATGTAAAAATGATATTTCTGTAAAAGCTGCTTTGAGACAATGTCCATTGTAAAAAGTGCTATATTAATTTATTTATTTAATTTATTAAAATAAAGGAGTTCCTCAAGCTGTTGTTATGGTGATGTAATGATGCCACCTGTAAGGCCCTGATGTCACTACAGCATTTCAGCACTGGAACTGAAGCAAATTTGCCTGCCAAGAACCACGTCTTTTGCTTTGGAACATGAACATAAACATGGAAACAAGCTATCCAAGTTATTGTAGATCTCATATCATTCTGGATCTCATTCTGTCAGGATTTGCAGAAATGACACAATGTTCAACACTGCAGTATTGGATAATAATATATTCTTATTTAGATTGCTCTGTTAATCCTGCTTCAGAAGAGTCACACTGATTATATTTCTGACCCTAATTGAACACACTGGTGTCTAATATACAGAGTTATTTCATTAGCTGGCAGAAGTGTCTGTGTAGAACCTTTCCAAATCTGCTTCTGTTTCATTGCTGACAACATTCTCTTGCCAATTCAGTACAGCGTCGTGTTATTAACAAAAAAAATCAAAAAAGAAAGTGTCAAGAGCGTACATTGGTATTTGTAGGTAAAGAAATGGAGAAATTTAGACGTACATGATCATTCAAGCAGCACAGCAGTGCAGCTCACGGAGTCTGCTGATTAGCTGAGTGCAAACATCTGTAGACCAGTAAGAGCGTGTGTGCACTGTCATTCAACTCTGCCCAGCTTTTAAATGTCTCTGTGAGAATGAGAGAATAGGGCATACTGCACTGCATGAACCAATTTTAGCTGTAGGGTTGTTGACTGCACACACAAACACACATGCAAGGAGGATGGCAGTTTGTGTTAAAGACTATGACAGGAGCAGCTATTTTTATCCCTGTCACCACAGGGGAATAGAGAGGGAGAGACCGCAAGAGAGAACTTATTGCAGGGTAGCAGAGAAAGGGGAGAGAGAGTGTGTAGGGAATAATGGAAATAGACGGAATTGCAATCGGAGAGAGTAATTCTGAGCTCAGACCTGAAGTCTGTGAATGAGTAATCATCCAAAAAAAAAAAAAAAAAAAAAAGTATTCATTCATCTTTTAAAACTAGATTTATTTTGTCATGGACTCAAAGAGGCCTTTTCTTTTTCTTATTTAAGGAGTGAATTAAAATTTAGTTTGTTTATGTAGCTTGAAGGCTGCTAACACCATTTAAGAAAGTTGTTTGATACTCACATGTTATAGTCTCCCTGGTGACGTGAATTTATGTCTCTCTAAAACAAAGAATCTTCAAATGCCGCCCTGCTGACTAATGCCGAGAAGATTGCCACAATCACCACCACACACACACCTCAAAACTGCAGTGAGTCCAGGTGAGTGACAAGCATACACATTGCCCCACATGTATCTGAATCAAATTACATTCATGGCCTCAAAACACAACACACACACAAACACACAATACTCAGTCTTCTTCTAGGGCGGCTGTGGCTCAGTCGGTAGAGCGGGTTGTCCACTAATCCACTAACCGTGGGGTTGGCGGTTCGAATCCCGGCCCGGGTGATCCCATGCCGAAGTGTCCTTGGGCAAGACACTGAACCCTAAGTTGCCCCCAATGGCAAGCTAGCACCTTGCATGGCAGCTCTGCTACCATTGGTGTGTGAATGTGCTCTCATTAGTAAGTCGCTTGTAAATGTAAAAATGATATTTCTGTAAAGCTGCTTTGAGACAATGTACCATTGTAAAAAGCGCTATACAAATTGATAAATTCTTTGACGCACTTATGGAGTATTTTTTTCAGATTTTGACAAGCTGAATGATTGGCTGCTTTAGGGTTGTGTATATAGTTATCCATCTTTATTTCCTTTCAGAAACAACAAATCAAAACAGGCTCCGCCCCAACCTGGAACACAAATGTCTCATCAGGTAAGTGCTACACTTCTCCCTCATGTGCTGATCTGAGCAGTGCCTTTGTTTTGTCCTGTAATATTAAGGCTGATGTTGGCAGGAAACCTGTGTTGAATTAAATATTCATCAGCAAAACACAAACTAATGGAATAACTTTAGGAAGAATGGTGTTCATCCCTCCAGTACAGTTCCAGAGACATATAGAATCTGTAATAATATACATATTGTCATTTCTCTATATAACTCATATACATTGAAGCAAAATGTTGTTTCTTTGGGAACATGGTGCAAAACATAATGCAGGATTAACATAACATAAAGTGTTAACACAACATAAACATGTTAACATAAAGTGCTAACACAACATAAACATGTTAACATAAAGTGCATATACAGATACTGCAAATACACAACAGTGTGAGATATAATACATAGAACAATGCAAATATAGAGTAAATTCTCAAGACATTAATTCATAGGAAAAATATATGGGATAGTACATGCTATCTATCAGAACAGTATAGGAGTCAAATACTTGTCTGTAAAATGTAGACTTTACCCTAGTGGTGTGAAACATATGACCTGCAGGCTGCGACCTGTAGGTGTTGTTATTGATGTGTTGGGAAGAGTCTTGATTAGTCCGGGTGGTTGTTGGGATGAGTCTTGATTAGTCCAGGTGCATGTTGAGAAGGGTCTGGATTAGTCTGGGTGGTTATTGGGAAGGGTCTGGATTAGTCCAGGTGCATGTTGAGAAGGGTCTGGATTAGTCCGGGTGGTTATTGGGAAGGGTCTGGATTAGTCCAGGTGCATGTTGAGAAGGGTCTTGATTAGTGCGGATGGTTGTTGGGAAGGGTCTTGATTAGTCCAGGTGAATGTTGAGAAGGGTCTTGATTAGTCCGGGTGGTTGTTGGGAAGGGTCTTGATTAGTCCAGGTGCATGTTGAGAAGGGTCTTGATTAGTCTGGGTGGTTGTTGGTAAGGGTCTGGATTAGTCCAGGTGTATGTTGAGAAGGGTCTTGATTAGTCCGGGTGGTTGTTGGTAAGGGTCTGGATTAGTCCAGGTGCATGTTGAGAAGGGTCTTGGTTAGTTCAGGTCAATGTTGGGAAGGGTCTTGATTAATCCAGGTGAGTGGTGAGAAGGGTTTTGGTTAGGCCAGATGAGTTTTGGGAACAGTCTGCATTAGTCCAGGTGAGTGTTGAGAAGGAGCTTGACTTGTCCAGGTGGGTGTTGGGAAGTGTCTTGATTAGTGCAGTGGGTGTTGGGGTGACAGCAGTGTGTTAAGTATTGTTTGAGTCATCTGACCACATGCTGACTTGTGCTAAAACATCCAAGGCCAAAAATCTATCTACACCAACTTGCTTGGCTCAATAAAACTGAAAATATTAAATATACTTCATTTGAATAAAATTTGTTCAGTGCCCTTCCTATAGGGAGGATATACTACTGTATCTTGCCTACAGGGTGTAATTATGAGGCAGTCTTCTAGCCCTGATGCTGCTATTAGCTTGATTTCTGTTTAATGTGTGTGTGTGTGTGTGTGTGTGTGTGTGTGTGTGTGTGTAAATGCAGGAAGCCGAGTATTACTCTGTGGACCTGGAACGAGACAATAAAGGCTTTGGCTTCAGCCTGAGAGGAGGGAAAGAGTATAACATGGACTTGTATGTATTGAGACTTGCAGAAGATGGAGCTGCAGTGAGAAATGGCAAAATGAGGGTGAGACTGGGTTTCCTATTTAGGTCAGAGGTCAAGGGTTAACAGATCCTTCTGGACATTCTTGACTTTTTTGCAGAACGTTTCCATGGTATCAGTTACAAGGGTAAACATTAATATTGATTCGTTACATTAACTTTTTTTTTGCCAACCATGGCACACTCCAGAATTATTGGTACCCTTAGGAAATTGAGAAAAAAAACACACCAGGACATTGTATGGTTTTATAAAATTATGTTGTTTTCAAATGTTGTGCATGTGGAATTCCCTCTTCAACTCTGACTACTACTGGGTTTAAATCCAGAGACTGAGATGGTCATCGCAAACTTGCATTTTCTTTGTTTATTTATAATAGGGCTCCAATAAGTATTCATATGTTTTAATATGAATAAACTTTTTGAAAGCTCTACCTATACCTATAACTTTTTGAAAGCTCTACCTAAGTCTGAACTTCCTGGCAGATGCAACCAGGTTCTGGGCTGAAATATTCTGCTACTTTCTATAATTCACGAGGTCATCAATCTTCACAAGAGTCACTGTATAACCAAACACAAAATAGCTGCAATGAGCTGTATTTTATTTTACACTGGCTATCAGATGCATTTTTCCTGGTGAAAATCTTTAATACTCTTCGCTCTATCGATGGAATGAGAAAAGTGTCCAAAATTTCAACATACGCCTGTGCATTGACTGTTGAGGTCTCCCCTGGTCCTTTACCTGATCTGCAACCCCATATCATAAATGATTGGGGAAATTTGTTTCTTCTTTACATGTTTCATCAGACAAAAGTTACAGCATCAGCTCCTTGGCCAACGCAGATTTGTGATTCATCACTGAATATCACTTTCATCCAATCATCCACACTCCATGATTGCTTCTGTAACCTTCTTTTCTTCTGTTTAGTGCTGGTTCTTGTTTATATTTTCTACATGTAATTCCCATTTCATTCAGCAGATTTCTTACAGTTCTGTCACAAGCATTGACTCCTGTTTCCACTCATTTCTTTATCATTTGTTTTGCTGTGCATTTTCTATTTTCAAGGCATATTGCTTTGCAATTTCTAACCAGACTTTTGCAATTATCCTCGGTCTACCTGTATGTTTATCTTTTAGAACCTTCCCATTTTGTTTATACTTGCACCAAATTTTATACACAGCTGTGTGGGAACAACCGACATCTTTTGCCACACTCCGTATTGGATTTTTATAATTGAGTTTTATAATATTTTCCATTGTTTCAATTGACAACTCTCTTGTTGGGGCCATGTTTCCTTTCAAAAAGTCCAAGGTTAAGGTCTGTAGGCACTCTTAATGTGTGTAAGCATGCTCTTTTAGCTGCAGATTAATTTGCGTTTTTAGACTTGTTCTGGTATTTGTTTAAAAACGCTAATTACAAGGTGATTCCATACTTTTTTCCACAACATCAAGCGATTCTATCATTTTTTCCACTACTAGATCTGGAAAAAAAATATGCCATTCATTAAAATAATTTAATTTGTTTGAGGTATGTTTCACGAAGCCACAATGTTCAGCTATTAAACAAAAATATATAGTCATATCTATACTGTGTTTATTTGCTAGGAAGCAAAAACCCCTCTTGTGGTGATTCCATAATTTTTGCCAGGGGTTGTATGCTGTCCCTTTTGTTTTTTTTTGTTTTTTTTTAATATCTTTATTGAAAGAAATGGCACGTCAGACAACAAACAGCAACATCAACAACTTGAATATACGCTGTACACAAAGACCCGCATTTATATAAAGAATAAAAATAAAAAAGCAAACAAT
>JAFFST010052239.1:145123-173490 GCA_022414735.1 Noturus placidus
TATATTTATATATATACAGTATATATATATATATATATATACATATATATAATATACACATGTGTATATATACCAACTATGATGCTACTGTCTAATGAAGTAATATATTTAAAGTGTATTTATTTTTCTTTAATTGGCACAAAAATGAAGTGAATAAGATGGTTTCTCCTCCCTAAGTGAAATTCTGATGCTTGATCTACTGTGTGTGATTATCTGACTGAAGTTCTCTCTCGATTGCTGTGGACTGCTGCACAGGGCCAGAGTGCTGCTCTACCCATAATTCCCCTTTGACCTAAGCAAGCCAAATTTCTAATTCATGTCATTCAAAAAGTGTCAAATTGGCCATCAATCATTAGCAATGAGTGAAGGAACAGTAACGATAAGATTGTGTCCAGTGTCTACCTTGAAGCCAGTCTAAAAAAACAAATGCAAAAAAACAACAGTAATTCAGCTGACCCAACTAAATGTGCTTAGAAAAGCACGGCTTAGAAAAGATATCCTAGTGTCTATAGATGCCTTCCTCAGTTTTAATAAGAGAGCAAGCCTGGAAATAACAAACATAAACCACAAGAAAGTCCTGAACAAGGGTAGATGTGGTATAGTCTGTCCACCTGAGCCATTCCATGTCTTTGCACTGGAGTATGATTAATGCTGAGCTATGCGTGTCTGTATGAATGCATTTTTTTGTGCCTGTGTATATAACATTTCAGATTTCACAAGCCGAGATGAAGTCTCTAAAAATGACGACGGAAAACACAGCAAGTTGCATCTTCATAGTACTGTATGGAACCACTAACCTGTCAGCCACCGTCGTGTGTACAGACTTTTACTACTGTATGTAAGTAATAGCAACCTGTGGAAAAGATGAAAAAGTTGCCTTTTCTTGTACAAAAGAGAATTTATGAGAACCCTCCACCTTGAGGAACGATATGGTATGTTTATACTCCTCAAGCAGAGGCGGTGAGTCATAGATAATATGTGTAATTTATACTCTAAATCAGGCATGTTTCAAAAATCCAGAGACGACCGACCGATGATCTGTTGTTTTTTTTCCCGGGGTTGGGAAAGATTGGGAGTTGATCAGGCGTTATTTGAGAACGAGATGGGGCCGACTACAGTATCTCTCATGATGCATAGCCTGCCTTTTTATTGTATAGCACTTGTATACTGTCTGTGGTCTCTCTGCAATGTTCTCTGGACTTCAATGCTTTTTCTGTGTAAATGAAAGCAGTACATGTATATGGGCCAATCTTTTTTATGAAACACTATGCATATATAGATACTACATTGTCCATAGCTTTATTTGACTCATGAAGCTATACATAATGTTAGTCTACATAAAGTACAAGTAGATGTTGACCTATCCAGTAAAGCTTTTTCTTTCCTCCTTCAAATGGATCGCAATGTATATGTAGCTATCAAAAAGAAGTCTGTGAATGCTATTTTTATTATCAAATAAAGTTTTCCATACAAATTCATAAATTCCTCTTTTTTATATGAATCCATGATGTTAAAATGGGTGTGATGTTTTACTGCAATATTAATTTAATGTAGTAAGTAGTAATAAGTAGTGCATAATACAAAAATGAAGTAATATGGTACAGATACTAGTGTGAGGGATCTATGTATACAGCTTTATTGATGTATACAGCTTTATTGACATGTTTTTTACTTGTTGCAGTTTAAGAAGCCCTTGAAGGATTTATGTCCTCTTTGTCTATAGGCTCTTCTAGTGTATAGTATTTTTAACTTGTATATAATAATAATAATATTTCACTATCAGTGGCAGTGCCACTTAGGCTTCCACATGAATTACAGATATACAGTGGGTTTGAAAAGTATTCAGACCCTTTCAGTTCTGCACACTTTATTTTGTGATAAACTTTATTTTAAATGTACAACAGCCTACACTCCTTCAATAACCCATAATGACAAAACATATACAAGTTTTTAGAATTTTTTGCTACTTTATTATAAAGCAAAAATGTATTTATATCATTTGGAGAAGTATTCAGACCAAGGACTAAAGATAAAGGCACTCCAACTTGACCTCAGGTGCATCCTGTTTGCTTTGATTTTTATGAGATGTCAACAGAAATTGACTGTAGTCCAACTATGGTAATTTAAATAAATTGGACATGATTTAGAAAGGCACACACCTACGTGTATAACAAATCACGGTCCACGTTAGACCCAAAATCAAGCCATAATATCCACGGAGCTCTCCGTAAATGTCGGAACTGTGAAGTTTGTTGAGACAGATCTGGACAAGGGTATAAAACTGTTTCTAAAGCTTTGAATGTTCCCAGGAGTACATTGGGCTCCATCATTGTGAAATGGAAGAAATGTGAGACTCAGGACTCTCCTCGAGTGGGCTGTCTGACCATAACTCAGTAATGTGGCTAGAAGGACTAAGGTCAGGGAGGTGAACAAAGAACACAGTGGGTTCTCTTAACAGAACTTTCTTAACAGAAATCCTCTGATGAGGAAATACTCCACCAATCAGGCCTTTATGGTAGAACAGTTAGACGGAAGTCACTCCTGTGGCATGTGCCAGGCATACTGTGTGAGCATGAGGAGAAAATTTCTCATGTCTGATGGGACACTAATTTAATTCTTTCCAAGTTCTCTGGTAGCTCATCAACTGGCTAATTCCATCCCCATGGGGAAGGATGGTGGTGGCAACATCATGCTATGTGGTTGCTTCTCAGCAGCAGGGTGAGGGAGATTGGTTAGAATTGAGGGAAGGATGAATGCAGCCAAATACAGAAAAGGGCTTTGAAGAAGTGCACATGGCATCAGACTGGGTTCACCGTTCAGCACAACATCGACCCAAAGCATACAGCCAGGACAATGCTGGAGTGGCTTTTGGACAAATCACTGAATGTCGTTGAGTGGCCCAGACAAGCCTAGACTTAAACTCCCCAGAACATCTATTCATAGACCTGAAGATGCCAGATTACTGACACTGCTCATATGATCTTGTTGAACTTAAAAGGATTTGCCAGGATAAATGTAAGACACTGCCCAAATTCAGGTGTGCAAAGTTGTAGAGACTCGGTTACTGTGTGGAGACTGCTGAGAAAAAAGTCAATTTAATCCATTTTGAATTAAATCTATAACACATTAAAGTGTGCAAAAACTGAAGGGGTCTGAATAATTTCTGAACCAACTGTAAATTGTTGGCAGGTTTCAGCATCATCTGGATCATTAGGAAGTGTGATCTCTCTCTCTCTCTCGCTCTCTCTCTCTCTCGCTCTCTCTTACTCTCTCTGTCTCTCTCTTTCTCCCTCTCTCTCTCTCACTCTCGCTCTCTCTCTCTTTTTCTCCCTCTCTCTCTCTCTCGCTCTGTCTCTCGCTCTTTCTCTTTTTCTGCCTCTCTCGCTCTGTCTCTCGCTCTTTCTCTCTCTTGCTCCCTCTCTCTCTCTCTCTCGCTTTCTCGCTCTGTCTCTGTCTCTCGCTCTCTCTCTCTCTTTTTCTCCCTCTCTCTCTCGCTCTGTCTCTTGCTCTCTCTTGCTCCCTCTCTCTCTCTCTCTCTCTCTCTCACATTCTCGCTCTGTCTCTTTCTCTTGCTCTCTCTTACTCTCTCTGTCTCTCTCTTTCTCCCTCTATCTCACTCTCGCTCTCTCTCTCTTGCTCTTTCTCTCTCTCGCTCTCTCTCTCTTTTTCTCCCTCTCTCTCTCTCTCGCTCTCTCTCTTTCTCTTACTCTCTCTGTCTCGCTCTCTCTCTCTGTATGTTTGTTTGTTTGTGTGTGTGTGTGTGTGTGTGTGTCACCCAGCTCAGCTGTCTGTGTGTGGGACATCATCATTAGCCAAACCCTCCCATGAGAGACTGGTGCGGTCAACGGACCTTGATGAGCAGTTGCCATGGAGACTGAGTGTGATGGTTTCTTGAACACTTCTGCAGAATGTGAAAGAAGGCAAGATTACTGACAAAATGATATTCTTGTTCAGTAATGTTATGCAGTGTCATAACATCACTACATATGAGGATGGGTTCCCTTTTGGGTCTGGTTCCATTCAAAGATTCCTCCTCATGTCGTCTTAGAAAATAAATCTACCGTAGATTTCATTAAAGCTGATTTGTGACAATGTCTGTTGCTTTAAGTGCAAAACAAACTGAGTTATGTTTCTGTAAACAAACTGAGTTCATGTGTCAGTGGTACAGTACTGCAATACCTGTAAAGACATAACTGAAGCTGAGCCATTAGAGCAACCCAAAAACGGCACATGGATAAATTGTTAACTCATCAATTAGCATTTAGTGGTTCTTTCTCAAAGAACCACTCTTTTATATTGGGCTGTTCTAAAAATGATCGAAAACGAAAATCCTTTTGTTTTATCCTATTGTTAGAATAACTCCTGAGTAGTGAAGTTTAGGATTATAATTTAATATGATATTATCTAGAGTGTACTAACCTAAACTCTGTGTGAGTATGCTAATGAGTATGTAATGGCAATTATATACTGGAGATTTAGATTGATAACCTTTTAAATGGCTCATGCAGAAGACGTGGAAACAAATCACAAAACAAAGCTGGGATTGTGTGTAATGTAGGTATTATTATAGACTAGCACTGTAACAAGGTTGTGTGTGCTGAATGTCAGTAATAATAATAATAATAATAATAATAATAATAATAATAATTATAATAATAAAAAATTTTATTTTATAAAGCACGTTTTGTCTAGGGTGAACATACATCCTCTTTTTCCCAGACATGTCCTCTTTTTCGGACCTTAAAGAAGTGTCTGGCCGGGATTTCTAAATTTGAGAAAGTGTCTGAGATTCGGCTTTAGTTTCATTAGACCATATGCTTATGGTCTAATATTGCAGCATGTGTGCGCATGTCTGCATTGCTTTAACCCCTCTCTGTAATTCTGGCCTTCTCGCACATAAATTGGTTGATTCTAAAAGGCTTGCAGGAACTATTGGCCAAATTCCTGCCTCTCAACCATTAGCCTACTCTCAGCGAATGCGTGAAGGTGAAGCGCTGTTGTGTATTGTGTCAAACAGTTGCTTGACCATATATATATATATATATATATATATATATATACATACATACATTTATTTACATTTATATAACCCTAAGTCCGCATTCAGTAAGTTCTAAATAAAAGTATTTTAGATCATATTGCTTTTCTCTTGACATATGTGGCCTTGAAGTTACAGAGTACAATCCCTAGTGTTGAATTAACACATAGAGTGTTATATGGGTCCAATGGACTTATAAACACTGTAGGGTGTGAATTCAACACTGTGGGTGTTTTATCAACACTCGTGATTTTGCTGTGTATCCAAAAAAATTCAGATTACATTGCTTTCACATTCTCATACTTGGATTATGTTACTGATTACATTTTTTATGAAAGTAATTTGTAACTGAATACTTTTTAAAGTAACCTTCCCAACCCTGATGATTAGACAAACTAACAATCCACTTATGACTGTTTCTCAAATCTTTTTTAACTTGGCTACACCACAGTAGCTGGAACCCCAGAACGTCAGACAATGTTTACAAAGAGGGGGGGAATGAGTTCTCTGTGGTTTTGACCTTGGCACGGTTGTTGGTTCCAGATACGCTGGTGCTGCTTGTTGATGAGAGTGGTAAAGAGTGCTTATTGGAGTTACTGTAGACTTCATGGCAGCTCAAACCTCTCTGACCATTCTCCTCTGAAGAGCAGACTGCTGCTCACTGGATGTTTATTTTTTTTTTATTTTATTTTTTTCAGCAACATTCTGTATAAACTCTGTATAAAGATTGTGGTGTGTGAAAACCCCAGGAGATCAGCAGTTTCTAAAATACTCAAATCAGTCCACATGTCTCCAACATCCATGCCACCATGTCACTAACATTACATTTTGGTTTGAACATTATCTGAAGCTCTTGACTTTATCTGCATGATGCTATGCATTGTCCTGCTGTCACATCACTGCATGATTAAATAATTGTATGAACATGCAGATATACTGGTCTTCCTAATACAGTGATTAATGAGTACAGAAAATAGACGGTCAAAACATCTTCTGAACAGTAGCTTCAGTATTATGCTGATGTCATTAAGGGATATGAAAATTAGCCATGTGAAGAATACTATTAACTGAAATAGGTGTGGCCAACTAGGCAACTAGGAAAACACATTATATACCACAATTGTACTAGCTCAATTTTATTTTTGACTTTAACATATGTACATTAACACAAAAAAGTGTGCTACACCCTAAAGAACATTGCTTATTATTTAAACATTAGGTGCATCAGTAAGGAGATTCGTTGGCATGACTCTGCCATCAAAGATTGTGGGTCTTTGAAGTCTTGTTCCCCCACAGAAACATCTTCTATTTACATATTTTCAAGCTTAGCCAAGTGTAGTTATCACTGCCATGAGTATCTTGCTTGACAAATATATATATATTTATATATCACAAAGCTGAAAAACAGTTTCTACAAAAACATCCTCTAATTAACAAAACCACTGAATAAGGTATTTCTTTTCAACAAAACACACAGGAGACAAGAAACTAAGCCTTTAATGACATGTTGAGAACTGTAATTCTAACTACACAACTGTCTAACAGGTTATGCGATTGCTCCAAATGATAAAATTACAGTTCTTCTGATGGAACTTAGCAACATCATTAGACGATAATTGACTACGGCCATTTTCCTACATAAACCACATTCTTTTCCCCATGCTTTTTCATATATTTTCATGTATACGTCACATCTGCAGTGGAGATATCTGCATGTTCTCTGGCCCACTTAAAACTCTGGCCACTGAATGATCTATGTGCCCATGGCTTAGTTGTCGTTTAGATGTCTTGCTGATGCTGTAGTCCATGATGTATTAATGTTGCTTGGACCTTATTTAATTTTCCTGTCCATAAACAAGTTGATGTGTGTGTGTGTGTTCGTCTTTTTTCCTGCACTGTACATATATGTCTACAAGGTGAGTAGGATATACATAATCATAATCTGCTTATGTATTACTTGCCATGATGACCTTGGGGAAAAGTAAACATAGCTTATCGTGTCATATTCAATATTTATGATGCAATGCCACATAAAGCTTAAATAACTCTCAATCCAAGGTGACTGTGGGCCTTGATTTCAACATAGACTTTACCTAGAGTAAACCTACAAGGCAAGACATTTAATATTACCATGAAATGTATTGGTTACCTTTCCTATTTACTTTTCTACACTTGATTGATACATTTATTTACATTTTATGATTAAGTAACCTTTAATGTATTTTAATCTATTTATTTGCAGATTCATCTATAACCGGATATTATGCCAAGTTTTATATTAAACAACTTCTTTCTGTCCTTGAGGTGAGATCCAGTAAGAAGGAGAAAATACACCACACTGAATCTCTCATTTCAGATATGTCTGTTTTTATTCATTTTAAAATGCTAGTGTAACATGTTCAGTTAACAATGCAGCTCAATTAAACCATGAAAAGGGTTACTCATTTGCAATGTGCAGTTTATTTTTATGTTGCCTTGATTACATGCCTCTACAATCACGACAAAGCCAGTAAAATTAGGAGTCCAACATTAAAAAGTGCTAAGATATTATTTTCTTTTGCCATATTTAAAAACAAAAAATATGCACATCTATGCTGGACTTAATAAATTATAGACACAACATGGACGTGGCTCGTCCTTTCTCTCAACTGTCTTTAGTTGAACCAATTGGTTTGTATAACCATACAAAAGGGTGAAAAGACTTTACTTCTTTGAGTCGTTGTGGTCACTTGATTCTCTGGGCTGAAGTCTTCGTCTTGGGGGATGTTGTATGGGTGCCCAGTAGGTCTTGGTACAGTGAGTAAGTTGGCTTGTGTCTTTATGCCGGGGACACGGAGCTGGAGGAGACGGATGAGGCCTCGGTCTTGGAGGCAGTGGTGGAAGCACCCTCCTCTTCCTCGAAGGGGTTCTTGCCACAGCACAGCGTGGTAATCATGCAGTGGCGGAACTGCTTGTTCATGCAGACATAGATGACAGGGTTGAAGCATGAGGAGCTTTTGGCAAAGAAGGCTGGAATGGTCATGAAGATAGGCCCGAATTCACTGCCCTTATTGGTGAAGATGTACCAAGCCACACTAGCATAGGGTGTCCAGGCAACCATGTAGCCAACGAACATGAGGATGACCATGCGTGTGACCTCACGCTCAGCTCTCTGGGTGGTTTCAGACTCCTGCTGTGCAGCTGCAGCCGCTTTGACAGCGCAGAGCAGACGGCCGTAGCAGAAGGTGATGATGAATAGTGGGATAAGAAAGTGGACCGTGAACATGTAGATGACAAAGGACTCATTGTTGAACCCCTCTGCACGAGTGTAGTAGTCAATTCCGCATGAGCACTGCATGCCCTCAGGGATATAACGGGACCAGCCGACCAGGGGGGGCACGGTACAGGCCAAGGCCATGACCCAGGTGAATGCTACTCCCATGATGGCATGGTTCTCTCCAAACCGGAAGTTGCTCATGGGTTTGCAAACAACTATCCATCTCTCAATGGAGAGCACGACCAGGCACCAGAGTGAGTTGATACCACCAAAAGTTGCAGAGAAGCCTTCCAGATTGCAGCCAAGGCGCCCAAAGACGAAGTAGCCATGCATAGATGTGTATATCGTGGTTGTGAAGCCTCCAAATACCATTAACAAATCAGCAACAGCCAAGTTCAAGAGGATGTAGTTTAGGGGTGTTCGCAGCTTCTTGTGCTCAATGGTGACGTACAGCGTGAGGAAGTTGATTGGAAAGCCAACGATAATGAGGAAGAACATGTAGGCTCCCAACATGGCGTATGCCCATGGTCCCACTAGGTAGTACTGAGGATACTCGTATGGACTCCTCACAACACCAGTGGCATTGGACATGGGCACGTAGAAGAACGGCCCCTCTGTTCCATTCATGGCTGTGGTTGAGTAGTGTGCTGCCCCCTTCTGCACTGGACTTTAGCTACTTCTGAGGGATGGTGGTGGAATGAGTCAGGCCTGTGCTACAAATGGACCCTGGGTGTATCCCGTTTGCTTTATATTGCACCTGGGATTACTGATGCTTTCCACATTGTCAGCAGAACATGATTTAGGCCACAGATAATGAAATAATCCTGTCCATTGCTGCACTGCATTTCTGGTAACTTATCAAGTTATTAAGGTTACCTGTCCGACTCCAGCAGAGACCCACACCTGCTGACTGGTTAAGTCCAATTATAATTATCAGCAATAACTCTATTTTTAGAATAGAGCTTTACTCCATTCCCTACACAAAAATCACCTTTCTAGATTTTTTTAAATAATCAGATTTTTAAATATCATATCATATCTTATCATATCATTTACAATTTATTATTATTAAATATGTTCCACATATATGGGAGAATCTGCTAGGACATGTATAAAATTTGGCCATAGTTTCACAGATGCTATTTTTTAAATCGACAATCTAGCTACCAGTGCTATATAAGTTTAGGATTAGCAACAGATGGCAAAGAATAAAATCAATGCAGGAACTCCATCACAGGAAATTATATTTATTTAAGAAGAAAGCATTACTTTCTACAAGTCACTCGTTTTCTATCTTGGTTCTGTATCTTGCCTGGTCTTTAAGTCTCAGATGGTAGTTCTATATCACAGACTACTGAACTCATTCAGTAAGCATTAGCTTTTCACACACTAAAGAATAAAAGTGCTAATTCTGAGTAAGTTTAAAACATGATATTACACGATGTATTAAGTATCAGACTAAGATTATCTATGTTATGATTATATTGATCTGGGCAATGCACTGCCACTAGGAATGCTGTGTAGTATATGGACCTTTGTGCCATCAAATAAATGTTCACCCACTTAAAGTCATTAAATTAATTCCCACTTGAAAGGAGTACTGTCTTCCTCCAACCAACAGCATATATTTAAAACACATTTCTTCAGCAGTTTGGATGTTATTTTAAGCATGAATGCACTCACACTACACTTTAGATGTAAAAAGTGCTGGACTGTGGCTTTGGGAGAGAGTGCGCTGTGCTTAGCACCCTTCCAGTGGTGTGTTGCACGGAGAGGATTTAAAGATTAGAAGACTTTTTGCACACTTAAGGGCATTAAGCAGCTTCCTAGGATGTCTCACATTCACCCTTCAGGTCCTTGGAGGATCTGTGGAGGCCTATGGTTCCAGAACAGCTATTTTGAAAAGAGTTATTTCTGCTTTTAAACTGAACTGAGTTCAGTAGATAAACTACCAATTGTCAAGTAATTATCATGTATTTAACTAACTAACTTCAAAAGAAATCTAATCTTGAGAAAAAAAAAATATTGAGAAACAAAGACAGTAGCACAATATGTTATATAATATCCTAATACATATTAACATATTATTCCAGGTATATAAAGCTTTTTGAGGTTTTATATCATTTATAAATTGAGGTACCACAGTTACAAAGTTAAATCACTAAGTGATTGTGTAAGCTACCTTGAAAATGAAATGGCTACAACACTCTAAAATTATGCATTCTGATAGGTATATACGGCTAATTTTTGAAAAGTGCAGAATTGCAAATGACCTCATTAAAAGCATGACAACATTGCTTGAAAGTATATACTGTACTTAGTCTATCTTTTTCATAAGTGACCTACTACCACTAGTGGTGACTAGTTGCAATTACTACAGATAAAAAAATTAAGAAATATTATTTTCAAATAGTGCCTCAGAATATGTTGCAGAACATGTAGTATTTATTAAGGACTTACAATTACATGCAGGTTCTCTCAGTATTCATGCTATATTTGATCAATGTTATTACTTAGGTGATTCCACCCCGGAGCCATTTTTGTCCCTCTGATATTATATATAAGTAAAAGGCATTTTAAAGGTATTTTAATAGGTGAAGTGTGCTTCACAACAATATACAGTACTTTGCAAAAGTCTTAGGCACCCTATTTTTTTTAGTACAAACTTTGTTATAGATTTTTTTTTTATTTTATGATATTTTTGATTCCCAAACACTCAGCGTGCATGAACTGCACAAAGCACGGCAGCACTTGGTAGACTAGGTAAGCCATGTCTTCATGGATCTCACTTTGAGCACAGGGGCACTGTCACGCTAGAACTGGTTTGGGCCTCTTAGTTTCAGTAAAATGAACTCTTGATGTTACAGCATACAAAGACATGCTAGACAACTGTGTGCTTCCAACTTTGTGGAAACAGTTTGGGGAAGAACCACATATGGCTGTGAGGGTCAGGTGTCCACCAAGGTTGCTCTGTATTTTACGATAGTATCACCATCATGCACGAGCACCTTACTCTTACCGTGTAGAGGACCTGATGCAGCTGCTGTGCAAATTTTATTTGTTCATTCATTTGTTAATGCCCTTAAGCTATCTTGAGAGTACTAGGTAATGCTGAAATAAAATAAGGAAAGGATTATTCACTAAAACTTAAAAACTCTTACTTACTAAATGTATTTCATTTACCTAATTGAATTTATGTTATATTGTTTATGTGGGTATTTCTAAAACATTTCCCAAAATTTCATTTACAGTCCCAATTCCAAAAAAGTCGGAACATTATTAACTCATTATTTGATGTTTTACTTTGTGAATTTAATTTATTTTTGAAAATATACACTCATTTCAAATCTGATGACTGCAACAA
This sequence comes from Noturus placidus, assembly GCA_022414735.1. Taxonomy (NCBI): domain Eukaryota; kingdom Metazoa; phylum Chordata; class Actinopteri; order Siluriformes; family Ictaluridae; genus Noturus; species Noturus placidus. Next base: position 156,782 of record JAFFST010052239.1, read on the forward strand.
ACTCATATTTGGGACATTTGACTGTTTACCACTGTGTAACCTTACTTTTCCTTTTAATAACCTATTAAGTGTTTGGGCGCTCAATACACCAGTTGGATACTTTCAGCTGCACAACTGTACGGGGCCTTCGTTGCCTTATTTTGTGCTTCATAATGAGCCACATTCTCAATGGGAGAGATTGAGAATGAGGTCAGGATTGCAGGAAGGCCATGTTAGCACCCACACTCCCTGCTTACGTGACCATGCACTTGTAATCCGGGCAGAATGTGGTTTGGTGTTGTCCTGCTCTGGATGGCAGCATATGTTGCTCCAAACTGTATACATATTCTTCTGCATTAATGGTGCCCTCACAGGCACTGACACACCCCCATACCATGACAGACGCTGGCTTTTGGACCTGACACTGACAACAGTTTGGATGGTCCTTTTCCTCTTTGGCCCGGGGAACACGACGGCTGTTTTGTCCAAAATCTTTTTGAAATGTTGACTCATCAGACCACAAAACATGGTTCCACTGTGCTACTGTCCATCTCAGATGAGACTGAGCCCAGAGAAGTCGGCGGTGCTTCTGGACAGTGTTTTGATGTATGGCTTCTGCTTTGCATACTAAAGCCTTAACGTGCATCTGTGGATGCAGCGGGGAATGGTGTTGACAGACAAAAGGTTTACCAAAGCATTCCCGAGCCCATGTCAGGATATCCATTATAGACTCATGACTGTTTTTAAGACCGAGACGTCTGAGGGATCGGAGATCACATGCATTCAGAATTGTTTTTTTTTTTTTTCGGCCATGCCCTTTACGCACTGAGTTTTGAAAGGATTCCTTGAATCTAATAATTATATTGTGCACTGTAGAATGTGAAATGCCCAAAATCCTACTGATTTGTCTTCGGGGAATGTTGTTCTCAAAGTGTTGGATTATTCGCCGATGCATCTGTTGGCAGATTGGCGAGCCCCGACCCATCCTTGCTCTTGAAGGATTAGGCCTTTTTTTATATACTATGATTAGACGATTGTCTCACCTGTTTCACATCACCTTATTTCAACTCGTCACATCGCTATTAGTCCTAAACTGCCCCTGTCCCGACTTTTTTGGAATGTGTTGCATGCATCAATAAAAAATAAACTATGCAGTTGATTATGTTAAACATCAAATACCTTGACTTTATTTGTTTTTCTTTCTTTAAATACATGTGAAAGTACATTTACAAATCACTCCTCTTTGTTTTTATTAGCATTTTCCATACTGTCCCAACTTTTTTAGGAATTAGGGTTGTAAATGCCAAGACAAAGGAGTGAAATATTTTAAACACATTAAGCACATTGAAATATTGTAAAAATGCATGTTAAAAAAGAAGAAGAAAATTTGATATTCACCATAATATTTAACTTGCCATATACATCTGAAATTAATTTGATATAAGAGTATTCTTACTTGTCCCATAATGCTATCATCCTCACAATGTGAAACATTTAAATGCTTTTCCAGTAGACATGGTTGGAGAATTTGTGCTTATTATGCATGCTATCATTTCTCAGTAATAGGCTACTACACCAGCTAGATTTCCCGAAGGAATGCGACTGCTCACGGTCTGACTGTCCATAAGAATGATGTGTGTCTGTGTGTGTTTCTCTCTGCATGGCACAGCAGCCTGATAATCACTGTTACACAGAGAAGGCAAGCACCATTTGTGTTACATTTGTTGTTCTCTCTAAATCAGCAGATTTTATTTAGGACTATTGAGATTTTATTATTATTTTTTTTTTGTGAAGCAGCTTCTCTTCCCTTCCATATCTAAGTTTAATTGCTGTTTAATATTTAATGTTGTTTAACATTTTAATATTTCTATCAGCAGGTTAAAGAGCAACGTTCACTTTTGCAAATGCCCTGGACTAGTGTATATAAAGTGTGGCAATTTATGTAGACACCAGCAGAGGACTCTGTTGGCTGCATAGAACTAAACTGTAATAAGGATCAGGTATTCAATCTCACATAACCACCAGAAAGCTATGATGTTAAATCTATGGATGTTAAACATACTAATAAAACTATTACTAGTCTATCAAAACGATATCTATTCCTTATTTTATGCACCATATTCCCTTTTGTTATTGTAGTTCTGATAACTGACAGAAATTTACTGCAACAGCAGTGCCCAATCACAATATTTGGCACCTGCTGCTTTGCACAGTTTCATGTTTTCCTTCATTTAACACACCTGATTCGACTCCTTGAAGTGTTTGGTAATTAGCTGAATCTGATCCACTTGTTTGTATGGAAAATATTAAAACTGCACAAACCGGTGGGTGTTAATGGGTGAGTTCTCTTGTTTACTTCCTGTTTTTTCTTAGTTCCTCCATCAGCCATGTCATCTGAACATTGTTAGACACTGTGGCTAGCTTGTTCATGCTAGAGATGTGCATTGGGACTGGGATCTCATGGAATCCACTTCTGTTTTATTCAAGACTAAAATACTAGCATTTTGTACTTGTTATAATTATAACAAATTACAAAGTCCTTTAAATCTTTTTTTCCCCCTTTATCTGTACAAATCTCTTGTAAATATCACACTATTGAACTGAGAACACTTGAAGACTACTAGAAAGATTATATTTGTCTGAAATCACCTTCATCCAAACATGCTGGCAGTGTTTATTTATGTTCGTGTTCCGGTCTGTTACTGTAACCTGCACTAGCCCACACATTTGCGCACATGCATTAGTTCATAAGACCATGTGATCTTGAATGTGGATGCTCAAGCTCACTATTCCTGTTCCTTGATTTGCATTTGGTTGAATCATTTACATACTGCAGTATCAGTGCACCTGCGTGGTGACACTAATAACCCCTGTGTCTGGTTTCCATGGCTCTGAGGGGAGGCTGAGCTTTGTTCTAAGCTGTACTAAGGTGGCTTTCTCTTGTGTTGAGCCAGGGCTGGGGTTTAATCGCTCCCCTCTTCTCTCCCTAAACACATACACCAAGAGAGAGCCTGACCCTCCAGTTCCTTCCCAATCAGCACCTTAAAGCCAATCAGCTGTAGAAGCAGACTATATCCCTCTAATAATGGACAAAGTAAGGCAGTGTTCTGTCAGGGCTCAGCATGCTGCAAGAAATTAATCTCGCAGGCAGTGCTCCTGAAGGGTCTGACTCACTGCTGAAAAATTGTGTTATTTTGTTCCGGGAGGTTTGATTATGATATGTGTATGTGTGTGACCATAAATTCATACTGGAGACTGTGTACATGTGCTACTTCTTGTGGTTTGGTAATAGTGCTGCAGTGGGTCTATTAACCTCTTTTGCGCACCGGAATTTGGGCTAATGGTAGACCAAGATTGGTGCCATTATAAGTTCTCTCAATGTTCAAGTTGAATCCTTTCTCTCTCTCTCTCTCTCTCTCTCTCTCTCTCTCTCTCTCTCTCCATTCTATTCGGTATATACAGTGGGGGAAATAAGTATTGGACATGTAAACATTTTTTTAAAGTAAATATATTTCCAATGAGGTTATTGCATTGAAATTTTCACCAAATATCAGAATTAACTCAAGAAATATAAAGAATTTATGTTTCCGGATTTCTTGAGTTAAAGTCCATAAATAAACTTATGTGTGATGAAGAGGAATGACACAGGAAAAAAAATATTAAACACGGTAATTGAAATTTATTTAATATTTACTGAAGAAGCCTTTGTTTGTAATGACAGCTTCAAGACGCTTCCTGTATGAAGAAATTAATCTGCCGCAGTATTCAGGTGTGATTTTGACCCATTCTTCTAAACGCATTGTCTTTAAATCTTGTTCAAATAGATTCCAGTCAGGTGATTGACTGGGCCATTCTAATGCCTATTGAGAGTTTCCTTTATTGTATGCTTTGAATCGTTGTCCTGCTGGAAGTCCACCCACGTCTCATCTTCATCATCCTGGTGGATGGCAGCAGATTCTTCTCAAGAATCTCCCAGTTAAGGGCTCCATTCATCGTTCCCCGAATTATACAAAGTCTGCCAGTACCATGCGATGAAAAACAACCCCACACCATGATGCTTCCACCTCCAAACTTCACTGTTGCTTTAGTGTTTTAAGGGTGATCTGCAGTGCCATTTCTTCTCCAAACATGGTGTGTAGAATGACAGCCAAAAAGTTAAATTTTGCTCTTGTGTGACCAGACTACACTCTCCCAGTATTTCATAGGCTTGTCAAAATGAGTTATAGCAAATTTTAAACGAGCTTTGACATGCCTTTTCTTTAATAATGGAGTCTTGCTGGGTGAGCGTGAGCAGTGGAGTGCATTGCCTATAGTTTTCTCTCTGATGGTGGTAACTGCTGCAGAAGTGTTTCTGGAGCTCTTTCTGAGTGGTCCTTGGCACTTGGGCTACTCTTTTGACTATTCTTATGACTTAGGTCAGAAATCTTGTAAGGAGCTCCAGTGTGTGTCCGGTTAATGACAGAGTGATGTGGCTTCCATTTGTGGATAATGGCCCCAATGGTGCTTCTGGAAGATTCAGAAGTTTTTTCAATCCGTTGATCAATGTTTCACAACAATAAGGTGGCAAAGGCCTCGGGAGAACTTTTTGCTTTTACCCATCATGAGATGTTTCTTGTGTGACACTGTGGTAACGAAAAGCCTTTTTATAGACCATCAATTTACTAACCCAGCTGATATTAATTTGCACAGATAGGTTGTATAATTACTTACGGATTTCAGCTCGTTCCTTGCCTTACCTTGCCTTGGAGAATTGCTTTTTCTTAGTGTTTTCAATACTTTTTTCCTTTATCATTCCACTTTATTACACATAATTTGTGGACTTTAATGTTGTGAATTCTTTATATTTCTGGATTTCTTGAGTTAATACGGATGTCTGGTGATTATTTCATGTTAATAACCTAATTGGAAATATATTTACTAAAAAAAGTTGACGCGTTCAATACTTATTTCCACCACTGTATATATACACTGATCTGCCATAACATTACGACAGGTGACGTGAAAAAACATTGATTATCTTGTTACAGTGGCACCTGTCAAGGGGTGAGACATATTAGGCAGTGGACAGTCAGTTCTCAAAGTTAGAAGAAAAATGAGCAAGTGTAAGAATCTGAGTGACTTTGACAAGGGTCAAATTCTGAAAGCTGGGTCAGACAACTGGGTCAGATCATCTCCAAACCAGCAGGTCTTGTTGGGTGTTACGCCTCGCCAATGGATGACAATACAACACTGCCATACGGACTCAGGTCACGTGACTTTCTTCTTCGTTGGTGGACTTCCTGGTTTATTGTTTTGTTAAGCATGTGTGTAATCGGCCCCAGGTGTGGATAGTTTAGGTTGAGCTAAGCTCCTTATTTACAGTGCCTTGCGAAAGTATTCGGCCCCCTTGAACTGTTCGACATTTTGCCACGTTAGGTCTCAAACATAAAGATATAAAACTGTAATTTTTTGTGAAGAATCAACAACAGGTGGGACACAATCATGAAGTGGAACGAAATTTATTGGATATTTCAAACTTTTTCAACAAATAAAAAACTGAAAAATTGGGCGTGCAAAATTATTCAGCCCCTAAAAATTATTCAGTATTCGGTATTTCAGAATACAACAATATACACCCAGGAATGTTTACTTATGATTCATTTATTTATGATTCATGTACATGTAATTCAATTACATATGTTTCATATTATTTTCATAAATCCATACAGAATAAAAGGGGAAAAAAAGGGGGGGGGGATGGATAGTATTGACCATCCACCTCTCCTTAATCTACCTCCAGAGTGCGGACATCCTTGAAGTAGCTAATAAACTGTTGCCATTTTCCCAAAAATGAATCTCCGTTACCTCCGTTACTTGATTTTTTCCAGCTTCAAAAAGAACATTAGATATTTAAGCCAGACTGATATAGAGGGGGGTTGTGGAGAGGTCCAAGACAACAATATTCTGCGCTTAGCAAGCAACGATGCTGGAAAAAGTTAATGCTGGCCATGATAGAAATGTGTCAGAACACAGTGCATTATAGCTTGCTGCGTATGGAGCTGCATAGCTGCAGACTGGTCTGCGTGCCCATGCTTACTCTTGTCCACTGCCAAAAGCACCTAAAATGGGCATGTGAGCATTAGAACTGTGCCATGGAGCAATGAAAGAAGGTGGCCTGGTTTGATAAATCCCTTTTTCTTTTACTATCTATCACGTGGATGGCCAGGTGCGTGTATGTTGCTTACATGGGAAAGAGATGGCACCAGGATGCACTATGGGAAGAAGGAAAGATAGTGGAGGCAATATTCTGCTGGGAAACCTTGGGTCCTGGCATTCATGACACATACTACCTCCCTAAACATTGTTGCAGACTAAATACACCCCATCATGGCAACAGTATTCCCTAATAGCAGTGGCCTCTTTCAGAAGGATAATGCGCCCTGCTATACTGAAAAAATTGTTCAGGAATGATGTGAGGAACATAACATTATAGGTATCGTGGAGACAGGTTTGTGAAGATTATAGCAGATTGTAGTTGTTTTGTTTAAGGACACAATAACCAATACTCTTTTGGGAGGTATTTCATGGTTGGGATGTTAACTGGCATGATCTTTCTCTACATTTGGAGGCAATAGTGGATATGAAATACAAGCATCATGGCACTGAAGTGGCTATGCTATGATTCCTTGTTCAAAACAGGAAATCCAGTATGATGTGGCTATTGGGAGATTTTTGTTACTGTGACAATGAGGGAGGTTTTTTTTTGTTGTTTTTTTTTTTTTTGTTTGGTTTTTTTTTGTCTTTTAAATTATGCAAGGCACTTGTATAGGGAACCCATTTGATGCATGATGACTTTTTCACCAAGTGGTTTACCATCCAGAAACTGGATGTGAATTGTTGTCTCTAATGGTTGTACATTGTACATGAATCCTCAGCATGCACAGAAAGGGAGAATATAGTGTCTGATGAAGAAATATGACCATTATACAAAATGGTTTATCTAAGATTATATAGGGCAACATCACAAACTGAATGAAGAGCTGTTCTGTGAGCAGGTCAGATGATTCACTGAGCGATGTGATGTAATGCCTGTTCACAGTAGAAACACTATTTTCCAATCTTTTCTGACATTCTTGGCCAGTAAGCTTAGTGTGACTGATCTGCAGGGGTGTGCGAGTGTGCGAAATTCATGGGTGTATTTGGCTGCAGTGCAAAATTCTTGTCTTAAGGGCGTCATCTTTCCCAAAAGGCAGGCGATCAAACACTGCTGCATCCATGTCATGGAGGACGACAGGAGAACACAGGTACACGTTTAGAGTTTTATTAAAAGGTCTTCTGAGCAAATAAAAAAAGGACCTATGGCAAACATGCAGTCTGGAAAAATGACTGATTTGATGGATTTGGATGGCACTACAGTCCCAACGATACAGTGGTAATAATTACACTACTCCACCTCCTCATGTAAAACTAATCCCATCTGAATACCATTTAAGATGGACACGTTTTGTTCTCGTCTTTCCTGCAGTGAGATTTACATTGTGGAAACCGAACTGTGAATAGTTAATTTTGTTTTGCACCTTCAGTTTTGTTAAATACCTTCATACTATAAGAATGAATGATTCATCCTTTCCTGTGGTGAGACATTTTAACAGCAGGTAATTTTTTTTTTTTACATGATTTTACAATTATTTCAAATATCAACTGGTTCCACTTTTACAGAAGTGCATTGCAGTTCCTCTTCATTACAGACAGACAGACAGGCAGATGGATAGATAGACAGAAAAATAGCTAGATAGACAGACAGACACACAGACAGACAGGGAGTGATAGATAGAGACAGACAGACAGACAAACAGACAGTCAATCCACATTCAAGTCGTGGGCCCCAATGACGAGCTGCTATGAGTGCCTCCATGCAAGATACCACTGCCAGATATCATGAAGAGCTGACATGGGAACATCCTACAAGTTGATGGAAAAGCCAAGGAGTAAAAGATTCAGAGGCACTAATAATGGCTGTGCAAGAATTAGTAGTTAGCTCAAAATCAATCAAAGAAAGGGTGTATGATTTAAAATATTCCACCAACGTACAGTCTGTATAAAGATGACACTGAGACAACCCAGACATTAGTAGCAAGGTATATGGGTTGAACACTCTAAGTCCTCATGAGAGGGACACCAAATGGTCTTAAAAAACAAAGCTAAGATCTTATGGGACATCCATATCCTGACACATAATCAAGTAATATTAAACCAAACCATTATAATTCTAGATACAACAGCAGTGGTGACATAAGTGGCAATCACAAGTGATGATAACATCTAAAGGAATGTATATTAGAAGCTAGAGAAATATCACAGCCCACATAAGAAACCATAGAGAATGTGTAATTAAAACCTAATTCACCTCATTGATGATAGCACAGAGATATCACTACCATGATAGCAGAGTTCCAAGTATGAGTGAAAACTAATTGATAGGCACTGTATCAATCACAGTCCGTTAATAATATATGACTTCAATATTTGAAACAGCCCATTGCAATCACAAGAAGAAGAAGAAAAAGAAGAAGAAGAAGAAGAAGTTTGGTCTATCTGGGGCTTTTGAATAGAGATCCATTCTTCTCATCCAGGCCTGCTGGTTTTCTAAAGTGAACTTTAACTGAGATTGATTCATTTCATTAATAATTTATGGATTTTAAATGATGGTGATGAATTTGCCATTTTTTATCTTCAGCTTCAGGCTCTCCCCTGGCTCATTTAACGAATCGAGTTTTAATTGTTCCTGTGGATATGAAGGAGCCTTTATAATTTACCACCTTGCCACTTTAAAAAAAAAAAAAAAGTATCTGGAATTGTGGACTGAAATTGAGCAGCGCAATAAAAAAGAAAAGATTTAGTATTCTTCTTTGTATTGTTGCCCACCTGTATCTGTAGATCCATATGCATGTGCATATCCATGTGGTGGGAGCTGACTGGTAGTACAGTACGAACAGGGAACCTCATATTCTAAACTAGGCTTAGGATGCCTCTTGAAATGTAACATTTCATATGAATATTTCGATATTTCAGGTTTATATTTCCAGTGCTTTGCAATGGAGTTGTGAATGTTTTATTAAATATACACACGAGATGTTAAAAGGTATTGCTGTGGTGAATTTATAATGTTGAAAAGAAATGAAATCAGCACATACTATTGTAGACAGTATGTATGAAGTGCCCCACTTGTTTATAAAGCAATATACCTTTTCAACAAGAGTGTGTGTGTGAGTGTGTGAGTGTGTGAGTGTGTGTGTGTGAGTGTGTGTGTGTGTGTGTGTGTGTATGTTTCAGAGAGTAAGAGAAAGTACAATCAACAGCTTATCAACTCAAACTCCTATTCTGTTGGGATACTGCCATAATCATTCTCCAGCTACAAAAAGAAAATGCTTGTACGAGCGCACACACACACACACACACACACACACGAGCAGAGGGACGGCTTTTGGTCACAGAAGGCGACACTGTTGCTGGATCACAAGGATTTGGTGGATTTGTTGCAATTGTCACAACTCTGTTCAAACAAACCCATAATACTAAACAAGCTACTCTCATATCCCTCACTGGAACTCTTGCAAACACTGCTGACAAATGAACTGCATGACTGTCTTACTGATTTGTAGTCCATAATCAACTTTTTTTGGTTCCGCAGTGTCCATCCATCCAATCATCTTCATTTCAGAATTCACACGGATGAAGTTACAGCTGTTTAGCTTCTAAACTACTACATAACACAGATCCTTGTTTCTGTATTTCTTTATAGGTCTACTATGGTATGAAAACTGTACAACACAATATTATGTCAATTTTCTAAGAAGGCAACAGTAGCAGTAACTAATTTAGGATTATTAGAGAAGCTGTATGGAAATTTTCTTAAAAGGAACTGTTAAGAAGATTGCTTAGCCTAGTGTAGCGGCGCCTATGTCTCTGATTATCACCAGATATGGGTTTTGGGGGTTTTTTCAAAGTATTCTAACCTGTTTTTAAAAAATCGTGTTGAATATTGCACAGCATGCACCACACCTGAATCAGATTTGAGAAGATGTATTAAAATAACTCGTAGGCTGATGATGGAAAAGGGAATGCAGAACTCAGAAGTATTTTGGCTCGGAGTTCTTGGTGCTGCAGCTTGATGCCTGAAACCCCTTGAGGATTAAAAATAAACAGAAAACATGGAGGTGACAGAGAGATGGTGGAAGAGTGTAAACAACACAGAAACAGATAGAGTCTGTGTATGCATACTGGTGAAGAGGGAGAAGTGTAGGCAATGTCCTTTCCCCCAACTTCAGCTGTTATGTAACTTTACTGATTGCCAGCGTGACAGTGTCTGCAGCTGTCTGTGGATATAGTGAGATAAAAAGTCACATCTTTGAAAGTTACATAAATAAACGTCAGAATAGGGCAGTGGTAGCTCAGTGGTGAATCTCTTAACACCTCAGCATGCTTAATGCCTAGACAACATTTGCAAGTGTTGACGAAACCATCTTTGTGAGCTTAGAAGCTTGCATACTTTCTCTTTGTCCACGGAGTTCACCCTTTTGCCATGTGCACAGTACAGCGAGTGATGTCTCTACGCCGTGACTGCGTGCTTCGCAATTACATCATAATGTTTATGGAAGCAGCCAAACGTCATCTAAGCATGAAGCATGCTGAGGCCATTGCACTTGCAGGACATGTCAGCAGGTTTGAGTTTCAATGTAGTTATTGAATAATTCATACTAAATAATCCATCCATTTTCTCTATCACTTATCCTACACAGGGTCGTGGTGGAGCCTGGAGCCTATCCTAGGGGACTCCAGGCACTGGACAGGGTGCCAACTCATTACAGAGCACAATAACACACACATTCACAAATTATGGACAATTTAGAGATGTCAATCAGCCTACATTGCATTTGTTTGGACTGGGGGAGGAAACCAGAGTACCCAGAGGACAGCACAGGGAGAACATGCGCACACAGGATGGAGGCAGGAATTGAACCCCCAGCCAAGAGGTGAGAGGCAAACCTGCAAACCACTAAGCTACCATGCCCACGCATACTAAATAATACATTATTAAATGCTTTAAGTTGAATAGCTGAACGCAAAATTTGAACTTCAAGGGGTTAATGTTGGGCAATCAACTATCCTTTTCTCTCAAACTGCTAATCTAACACGCTCATGCCGATTACTTCTTTACAACATCAGAAGGATTCGTCCATTTTTATCCACACAGGCCACTCTGGTGCTTGTTCAGTCCGTTGTCATTTTGCGAATTGGACTACTGCGTGGCATTCAACCTCTGCAACTGATCCAGAATGCAGAAGTTTTCCACCTTTCCAAGTTCTCCCGCATCACCACGTTGATACGCTCCAGCCACTGTCTTTCTGTAGCTTCCTGCATCACAACACTGATGCTTGCCTACGAAGCTGAAAACAGACCAGAACCCATTTAGTTCAACCTCTAGCACTGCTCAACTGGACCCCCCATCTCTCAGGGTACAAGGAAAGCATGCATCAAACTCTTCTCTGTTCTGGCACCTACAGTAGGTGGTGGAATGAACCTCCACTAGCTGTCTGAACAGCTGAGTCACTGGCAGTATTTGAATGACCTCTAAAGCGCTACCTCTTCCTGAAGTACTGAAATTAGCACTTTTCATTTAAAAAAATGTGTTGTCTGTGTGGTTTTCTTGCCATATTACCTCCCCAACAAAGTTTTAAATACTCTTAGTCCATGGCCTAGTGAATTAATATCAGGATGTATTTATTAACAGAGACGTCAAAGCACTTTTGCAAGCTGCCCTGGATAAGTGTGTCTTCCAAATGCCATAAATGTAAATATAAATGGTCAGTGCATGTGACCAAAGATCCCTCAAATGCTTGGCTCTGGGCTTGGATTGATTTGTTCACTAACTCGTTGCTTTGGGGTCAAATCTGCTGCAAAAAGAAATGATAGATATTCTTTAAAACATTTTTTTTTTTTTAAGCAAGTGTTATGTTAAAAATACACAAGTACGTGAGCTATTCTGTATGATACCATATTCTGATGTAAAGTGATTTGGCCTTGATCAATAATTGACAACTATTCTAATGCCATTTTCTTTTTCTATAATAAGAAACAAGCAGCCATTAGTGCACTAGTATATAGGTTTTATGTAATGTATGTTCTGAGGGTGACTAAGCAGGTCTCAGTAATACCCAGGGAACTTGAGTGCTTGTATTTGATTCATGAATATAGCTCCTAAGTAGATTATCTGGGGAAATCATTGCTTTTAAGGCAGACATAGGCCATCGCTGTGGAAATAATGTCGTACACCAGGTTGTGTGCCATTTGTAGCAGTTGGACGCATTTTTAATGGTTGTGGCAGCCAATCGGTCACCCCTGAGGTCACTTTCTCAACTTCCCCTCTGAAATTTGCAAGAGCCTATTAACTACATCCTGAAAGTGGTTACTTCCAGCAAGGGGGGGGGGACGACTTTACCATATTTACATATATACATATATAGATATATGATGTGATGTGGCAAGATTAAAGAAACAAGCACAACATTGTATTGATGTTGAATTATATGTAATGTATGGATTAGTTTGGTACATAAAACCCAATGTACATATTAATGAATCATTAAACATTTTATTGGGTTTATTTCATTGTACATTGATTGCAAGTACAGTAATTTATATTTGTAAACAGCTGACTGCTTATTTTATTACAGTTGACATATTTACTAATGTGTATATACAAATAAAAATCTAATGTTTATAGTGGATTTAAGATTCTAAAGAATTCATACTATATACAGTAATGTCAAAGCAGAGTGCTTACAGTTTTCTTTTTCATGTTCAGTGGATATAAAAAGTCTATAGACTCCTGTTAAAATGGCAGGTTTTTGTGATGGAAAAATCAAAAGTTAAATCATTCTCCCCTTTATTGTGACATTGCAGCTGACATGAATATCAAGTGACAAACACCCAGAAAAACAACAAAACTTCCGATACCCAGCTTGCATAAGTGTGCACACCCTTTTATAATTGGTTATGTGGCAGTGTTCTGAATCAACCATTCACATTCAAATTCAGGTTATATACTAATTAGTTTACACCTGCCATCAATTAAAGTGACTGATTATCCTCAAATAAATTACAGCTATTCCTATAGGATTTTCCTGACATCTTGTTGTAATGGGCCTCATGGGCCTTCTTGTTGTCAAAGTCATGGGCCTCAAAGAGCTTACAAAGTAGGTATGGGATCTTACTTTTGAAAAATATCAGGAAAGGGTTACAAAAAAATGGATATACCATGGAACACTGTGAAGACAAGAAGCAACAAGTGGAGAAAATATGTCACGACAGTGACATTACTAAGAACAAGACATCCCGCTATTATTGATGAGATGATCCCTGGTCGGAGAGGCTGCCAAGAGGCCTACATTATCATTAAAAGAATTGCAACAATTTCTGGCAAGTACTAGTTGCTCCTTACATGTAACAACAGTCTCTTGAATTCTTCATAACTCTGGGCAATGGCGTAGGGTGACAAGATCGATGCCGTATTTAACCAAAAAATATATGGAAAATACATCCAATCTCCCAAAACCATGTGGAATAATGTGTTGTGGTCTGATGAGATCAAAGTTGAAGTTTGTGTCCATAATTCCAATATATGTGTGGCACACCCAAAAAAAAGCACAACACATTACAAAAGAACACTATCCCCACTGGGAAGCATGGTGGCGACAGCATCATACCATGGGGCTGTTTTTCTTCAGTGGAACTGCAGCCTAATCAGGGTGGAGGGAATAATGAATAGTTCCAAATGCCAATCGATTTTGGCACAAAACCATAAGGCTTTTGCTAAAACACTGAAGATAAAGAGGAATTTCACCCTTAAGCGTGACCACAACCCAAAGCAAACCTCCAAATCAACAAAGTATCGTATTGCTTTTCACTTTAATTAATAGGTTACGATTTCAGAATAAAGGTTTAAAAGATTCTGACATGATTTGTCTTGGTTTACATTTTCTTTGCCTAGCTTCATCTCACAAAAACCTGCCTTTGCTTGTTTTTTTCCCCAATATTGTGAAAGAAGGTGCTGTGTTATTATTGACTCTTCAGTACAAGCCAAGATTCATAAAACATTAAAGCAGATAGTGAGATGTAATATCTTTGATCTTGGATTCTAATGTGGTACATTTTTAGCTGCTGTCATTGCAACAAGAACTGGCTCATTATAACAGGCTATAAAATAGTTGGATTGAAGAATACTTTTCAGAGAATATTTAGAACTGGTTGAACTTAAATCTTTATTTACTGTAGTTACATAATAAAATTTCTCTTTCCTTAAAAAGGACCATAATATATGCTGTGTGTGTGTGTGTGTGTGTGTGTGTGTGTGTGTGTGTGTGTCTGCCCTCACTGTTGAAGATTTGCACCAAATGATTACAAGCCTATGAGTGTATGGATTGTATTGCTATATAACCGCCTAGACTTAAACTTAAACTCCTTCATGGCAGCTCGCTGTGAAATTGTAAATGAGGTCTTAAGATAAAAATCATTAATTTTCTTCTGAAAAAAATATGATATTCATACTTTTATTTGACTTCATGACTGAGAGGTGACTCAACCAAAGTGACTCAACCAACATGCAAATTACTTTGACCAACAAAAACCCATAAAGATGCCCAGAAATCACCTCTTGAAAGTCATCATTCATCATTTTCCATCTATTCATTCTTCACAAAGTTTTGTGTAAGTATGTGACAAAATTCATGACAGGAACTCCTGGGAATAAATGAATATTTTATATATATATATATATATGTATATGTGTGTGTGTGTGTATATATAAGTGTGTGTGTATATATATATATGTATATATATATGTGTTTGTGTGTGTATATGTATGTGTGTGTGTGTGTGTGTGTGTGTGTGTGTCTGTGTGTATAAAATGAAAGAAAGGTAGAACAATAAAGAGAATAGTAAAAGTTAAGTGCAAAAAAAATGATTCCATTGCATTTCCATTCTTTGCATTGCATACTTTCTTGGCATTTTATCCTTCAGAGATCACTTAAAAGTTTAAAGCAACCAAGAACTTGAACACCATAAGCACAGGAAAATGAAAACACGCTGATTCACCAAGTGTATCTTGCTCTATGAAGGCTTGTTTAGAACTAGAAAGATTATGTTCCTGGACTGAATGCAAGTGTGACATTCCTCTATTAATCCCCACCATTTTTCACTCCATCCCGACTCTCTTGGCTTACCTCATACTGCTTTTGATAAGATGTCTGTAGAAGCCAGATAGACACACTGAACAGTATTAATATCAAATCTTGCCAATAGTTTAGACTAATCATAGCATAGCACAGAGCTACAGATCAGACATGAGAAGACGTTCAGATACCATGTGCGCGTGGGGAACTGGCACTCCCACACCTAATAGAAAGAGATTATGTTATATCCGCTCTATCTTGTTAACATATGACAATAGGAATTTCTGCTGATACCAGCTGTCATAAGGTTATGAGTTTGCATTCATGAACCTGAGGAGATTGCAATAAGCAGCCTAAGGTAAAGTTTATGTGAGCCAGGTGGTGCAGCACCATGACATTGTTTCCACTTCATAGTATGGTTCCAGACTCCTGGTTTGAACCTGATCTCGGATTACTGTCTGTATGTAGCTCCTCTGGTTTCTCCTCTTTCCTCCCACCTCCCAAAAAAATTCTGCTAGGTGGGTTGGCATGCCTAAATTGCCCCAAGGAGTTTAAAATGTGCATGTATGGTGTCTTGTGATGTACTGAAGTCCCGTGTGCACAGTGCTCCCAAGATAGGCTCCAGATCTACTGTTGCCCTGACCAGCAGAAAGAACTATAGATGAATGAACAAACGAACGAATGAATGAATGAATTTGTGAGCATTTATATTAGAAGAAGTGTGTGTAAAATTGACAGAAGAAAAATTAAAGGATAAAAGAACAAAATGAATGGAACCATCCAGTCTTCTTTGAAATAGAAGCCTATTGTAAATATACAACCATTATTGTACTGTAAAGCAGTGTGTCAGGGAAGAATAAAAGAAACCATGGAAGTGCTCTATTTCCAGTCTTGTACTCACAATGTTCTTTGTTTATGAGGCATTTACTGTTCCTTGCAGCAACAGCCTTGAGACACTCTTTGTGATTAGTGTGTGCGCTCACATGTGTGTATACCCACGCTTGTGTGCGTTGCAGTTGAGTTCCCAGCAGTACTTGTTGATAACAGGCAATATGTAGGATGACACTTGCTCTCATCTCATTCTGTTGTAGACAGGAGCCTGGTCGAAAACACGACTCTAAAAAAATCTGGGACAGATTGAAATCAGGATTGAATCACAGCGTTGAAAATGCTAGAGTTATTAAGGGTATGAAATAAAGTGTGATAACCTGGGATCCTGAAATGATTAAGATGATGATTAAGAAATGATTATGAGCCTTCACTCTGTAGCTGACTAATAAACTGGTCGTTATTGGCCTAAACAGTGGTTAGCAAAGTGGACAAAACTAGAGTGACCATATTCTGGTTTTACAAAAAGAGGACACCTTTTTTTAATAGTGGTTTTTAAAGGGTTCAAAATAGTGTTACTATGAATGCAAGCTTTAATGCATTGAAAGACACACACTATATATATATATGGGCGGCTGTGGCTCAGTCGGTAGAGCGGGTTGTCCACTAATCCACTAACCGTGGGGTTGGCGG
>JAFFST010052240.1:52953-66126 GCA_022414735.1 Noturus placidus
GGCACATACCCTACCTCATTTAAGCAGGCCCGGGTTACCCCACTGCTTAAAAAAACATCACTTGACCCTGCTGTAGTTGACAACTACAGACCTGTTTCCCTCCTCCCTTTTCTTTCCAAAACTCTTGAAAGAGCCATTTCTAATCGACTCTCTAATTTTCTCACACAGAACAATCTCCTGGACACCAAGCAGTCGGGCTTCAAGAGCAATCACTCCACAGAAACTGCTCTGCTTTCTGTCACTGAATCCTTATGACTAGCAAGAGCAACCTCTAGATCATCTGTCCTCATCCTACTTGATGTCTCTGCTGCTTTCGACAACGTGAACCATCAGATCCTCCTGTCAACTCTCTCCAGCCTGGGCATCACTGGAACGGTTCTGCACTGGGTGGAATCCTATCTCTCTGACAGATCCTTCAAGGTATCATGGAGGGGAGGTATTTCTGAAATTCAGCAACTCACAACTGGCGTTCCACAGGGGTCAGTCCTGGGTCCACTTCTCTTTTCTATCTACGCTACATCTCTAGGGCAGGTATTTGAGTCTCATGGTTTCTCATATCATTGCTATGCTGATGACACCCAGCTCTATTTGTCCTTCCATCCTGATGATCCATCCGTCTCTGCACGCATCTCTGCTTGCTTGTCGGACATCTCGGTCTGGATGCAGGAACACCACCTTAAGCTCAACCTGGCAAAATCTGAGCTTCTTGTCATACCAGCCCGTCCCTCAATCAACCACAACTTCGCTGTACAGCTCAGTGCAACCACAATCAAGCACACCAGGATGGCCAGGAACTTTGGGGTGACTCTTGATGACAGCTTGACTTTTACAGACCACATCTCAACAACTGCACGGTCCTGTAGATTCATCCTGTACAACATCAAGAAATTCAGACCCTACCTCATTGAACAGGCCACACAGATACTAGTCCAGGCTCTTGTTACCAACTCACTACTTTCGAGCCTCCCAGCCAGTACCATCAAACCCCTTCAGATGATTCAAAATTCTGCAGCACGCCTTGTCTTCAACCAGCCCAAGAGAACCCATGTCACACTCCTCTTTATCCCCTCCACTGGCTTCCTGTAGCTGCCCGCATCAAATTCAATGCCTTGATGCTCACTTACAAGACCTTGTCTGGAAAAGCACCCCCATACCTCAACTCTCTCTTGAAGGCTTACATTGCCTCACTGTTATTTGTTTTATCCCATCAGTTATTGTATCACACTATACTGTGTCCTCAAGTTCGAGTTGACTTTTCAATGATTTGATGTCTCTCCCCCACAGTTATATAGTCAGAGAGAGAAAGAGAGATAACAGGTTATTATTACTACATTAAGAAGTATATTTCACATTTTACATGAAATTCAAGTCTGGAATCACCAAATGCTAATGTTTATGTCCGGGCGATATGATTTCGATCTTATTTCATGATAATGAAACGTCCAAGTGTAATAAGCCACTAAAGAGAACTCAATTCGCACTATGAGGGGGCTTTCTGTGCACCTGTTTCAAGTGTGTGCACACAGAAAGCGTCTGGTCTGGCAGGGAGATTTGCATTAATTTCTTGTTATCTTAATTTTAATGTTGTTATTTATTTTTTATCTTTCTTTTCTTTTTTATGTTGCATATGATGCGGTCTTGACTGTACTCTGAAATATTTCTGAGTCCAAAATGTCCGAGTCCGTGTCAAGTTTGAGTACAAATTTACCTGCGTGCATGACAAGTCTGAGTTCATTCATAATTGGATTCAAGTCCGGACTCGAGTCCAAGTCTGGGATCGAGTACCCCAACTTTAGTTTTTGTTTTTCTAGATACACTACAGTCACTTTAGCAGGTAACCCAAAGTACAAAAGACGTTCTTTTGATGGTATCACCCTGTGACAAACTTTGGATCCGTTAGGTATAGTTTTGTACCTAAGAGTGAAAAAACAATAATTTTACAAAAGCCATATGAAGTCAAATCATTGTCAAATGTCTGTTATGAATTGTGTCTTTTATAAGTGTACCCCGCCTTGTGCCCCATGCTCCCTGGGATGGGCTCCAGGTTCCCCGTGACCCTTACAAGGAGTAAGCGGTTGAAGATGGATGGATGGATGGATGGATGGATGGATGGATGGATAATTAAATTTTAATAATGGGACCACAATTGGGTTTTCCTAAAGAACTTCTTCTAAAATGTTAATTGTATGATTTTTTTTTTAACCTAATGAATTTAGAGATTTTGAGCTAGATTTGTAAATTCCAAGCTCCTGCAACAAAGGAGTGGTGGCCAGTAAGTCAGATGTAAAAGAAATGGTCCAAGGACACACAGTGCATCCTGAAAGTAATCACAGCGCTTCACATTTCCCACATGTTGTCATGTTACAGTCTTATTCCAAAATGGATTAAATCAATTATTTTCCTCAAAATTCTACAAACAATACCCCATAATGACAATGTGAAAGAAGTTTGTTTGAATTTTTTGCAAATTTATTAAAAATAAATAACAAAAAAAGGACATGTGCTTAAGTATTCACACCCTTTGCCATGACACTCAAAATTGAGTTCAAGTGCATCCTGTTTCTACTGATCATTCATGAGATGTTTCTACAACTTGATTGGAGTCCACCTGTGGTCAATTCAGTTGATTGGACATGATTTTGAAAGGAACACACCTGTCTATAAAAGGTCCCACAGTTAACAACGCATGTCAGAGCACAAACCAGGCCATGAAGTCCAAGGAACTGTCTGGAGACCTCCGAGACAGGATTGTATCAAGGCACAAATCTGGGGAAGGGTACAGAAACATTTATGCAGCATTGAAGGTCCCAATGAGCACAGTGACCTCCATCATCCATAAATGGAAGGAGTCTGGAACCAGCAGGACTCTTCCTTGAGCTGACTGCCCGGCCAAACTGAGCGATCGGGGAGAAGGGCCTTAGTCAGGGAGGTGACCAAAAACCCAATGGTCACTCTGACAGAGCTCCAGCATGTCTCTGTGGAGAGAGAAGATCCTTCCAGAAGAACAACCATTTCTGCAGAACTCCATCAATCTGGCCTGTATGGCCAGATGGAAGTCACTCCTCAGTAAAAGGCACATGACACCTGGAGTTTGCCAAAAGGCACCTGAAGGACTCTCAGACCAAAGATTGACCAAAGATTGATCTCTTGGGATAAATGTCAAGAGTCATGTCTGGAGGAAACCAGGCACCAGTCATCACCTGGCCAATACCATCCCTACAGTGAAGCATGATGGTGGCAGCATCATGCTGTGGGGATGTTTTTCAGTGGCAGGAACTGGGAGACTAGTCAGGATCGAGGGAAAGATGAATGCAGAAATGTACAGAGACTTCATTGATGAAAACCTGCTTCAGAGCACTCTGGACCTCAGACTGGGGTGAAGGTTCATCTTCCAACAGGACAACGACCCTAAGCACACAGCCAAGATAACAAAGGAGTGTCTACAGGACAACTCTGTGAATGTCCTTGAGTGGCCCAGCCAGAGCCCAGACTTGAACCCGATTGGACATCACTGGAGAGATCTGAAAATGGCCGTGCACCGATGCTCCCCATCCAACCTGATGGAGCTTGAGAGGTCCTGCAAAGAAGACTGGGAGAAACTGCCCAAAAATAGGTTTTCCAAGCTTGTAGCATCATTCACAAAATGACTTGAGGCTGTAACTGGTGCCAAAGCTGCTTCAACAAAGTATTGAGCAAACTGTGTGAATACTTATGCACATGCATTTTTTTGTTTGTTTGTTTGTTTTTTATTTTTAATAAATTTGCAAAGATTTCAAACAGACTTCTTTCATGTTGTCATTATGGGGTATTGTTTGTAGAATTTTGAGGAAAACAATTAATTTAATCAATTTTGGAATAAACCTGTAACATAACAACATGTGGGAAAAGTGAAGCACTGTGAATACTTTCTGGATGCAGTGTATGAACGCAAGATTTTCCAGCTTGGTTTTAGTATGACGACTTTGGCACATGGAAGGATTACAACAATGACATTTTAAAAGCACTGCTTGCTTTAAAAAAATGTGTAAGTACTGTGACAAACTTGAAGAACCCTTCAGGGTTATGGATTTTACCCTAATTATTCATTCAGTAATCACTTCTATCCTGGGAACACTGGGGGAGATGTGGGAATACAGTCTGGATGGGATACCAGTTCAGTCTCAGGGCACAATGCACACACACACACTCCTTCACACCTGGGTGGATTATTTCCAGTCCAACTACTGATGTTTTTGGAAGTCATTAGGAATCTGGGGAACCTAGAGGGACCCCTCAGGGACACCAGGAACATGTGGACAACTGACAACAGGTAACCTGATGATTCAGAATAGTTACACCTGCACCAGAGATATGTTACGTTTTTGCTTTGCAAAGCTTCACAATTTTCTCTCATGCAAAAATGCATAACCTCCAGCTTTAGGAATATGCAGTAAAGTGTGCTAAGGGAAAAAATCCTGATTTTGGATGTCCAAGATGGCTGCCCCATAGTGTTACTGTTATTAACTGCATGATGAAGTTTTGTTCATTTTTATAGATTAAAGTAAGTCTTACTATCTGTATACTGGAAATCTGTGTGACATTACTGGCAAACTGCATGCAGATAAATATGAAATTATTTGGACAAGACAATCTTACATTTCTTCTACACTAGCGTCACAGCGCCAGTACAAAATCATCGAAGGACGTGTTGGACACCCGACATATTGTATCCTGGCTGATTGACTATGTTTCATGCAAAAGAGACAATTGTGCAGATTTATTTATTTATTTTTTGCCAAACTTTATTACTTTACAACATAGCCTTATTTCTTTCTTCTTTTCATAAGTTCCTTATTGGCTAACATTGCTTATGTGAGACCAAAGTGTGATTGACAAATTTCTGCTATAATCAAATATGGCTATGCTGTTTCATTTGATGTGATTTTGTAAGGTACAAGACACAATGAACTGTAATTGAGATTATTTTTGTAGCACATTTAGATTGAGAGGAGGTGCCAGACCATTTTCTGAACACTTCTGGCACAAATTTAGGTACAGGGGTAAATGTAAAATATTCTACTGACTCATGTTTAAAGTTTGAACTTGTTCAGTCATCACAGCGAGTGTGTGTCTGCACATCACTTCTGAGATCCTTCAGTTCTGTATCGTTCTATGAGGTGGTGCTGTTTGAGGCTGATCCGATGAAGCGCCTTGATGTAATGAACACAGCGTACCTAAGAGACAGGAGTGGGGGAAGATGGAGGGAGGAGTGTGGGAGGATGTCGGTCTCACGAGCAATCAGCAGGCAAATGTCACTGACATTAATAACCACGGGAGGAACAAAGCAAGCAAACAAAACACAATTAAAAGCCACATTAAGGAAGCAAGTGCCTAAGACATCCATCCATCTGTAGCTTGAAAGCTGTGATGGTGAGAAATGTGAATCGATAGTCCTCGTCCAGATCACCTGACCACGAATAATTTGATTTGGGTCTACACAGGGTGAGGATCCACAGCAAGAGAGGAATGGTGGGTGGTGAGCTGTCATATTTGATGAGGCTTGCTTAAGGTCAGGTGGAGGGACAGTGCCTCCCATGAGCTGACCTTTATTTCAAGGCTTTATTAATGCTATTTCAATCCCATCAATTATTTTAATTAAGAAAATAGACGTAAAATACGAGGTAACAATGGTATATCACCAACAAACACTTATGAAGAAATAAATTTCTGCTGCCTTGCTTCTATAGTTCACTCTCACTCTATAGGCTGTATTTAGAATTGGGTTTGTGAGGATTTAGAGGTGAGAAGAGAGGAGTATGGACAAGGAAATGAAGAGCTCATGATCCAAAGCATACCACATCATCATGTGGAGGAAGTGTTATGGCTTGGGCATTCATAAGGCAAAAACAAATTAAATATACTTAAAATATTAGTATTAAAAGCACTAAAGAGTTCATCAATATTTTTGTTAGACACCTTGAATTCAAGCTGAAAGTCTACACTTCAATCACATCTGGATTGCATCATCTTTAATTGACTGTGGCTGTGTAGAGAGGAAAAAAAAAATCAAATATTGTGTCACTTTCCAAACACTTAAGGACCTGATTATACTTACAGTACATATGGTGCTTATTGTCTTCCTCATTCCTTCATTTTTCAACATACCAAATAGTCCATGGGCGTAACCACGCACTCTTTGGGGGGTCGTGACCCCCCCAATGTTGAGGAAATACCAAGCTGTCCCCCCCAATATACAGGAGAAAATATTTTCTATATGTTCCGCATTAAATTTCCCTGCAAACGGATCTGTCTTTTCTTCATCTATTCTATTTATTTTACTTATCTATTTATTTATTTATATTCATTTTTAATATATTCACGTTTGTTACAGAAAATATGCCCCCCTCACCTCCAATTGTACACTTGGTTTCGCCCAGACTCAACGCAAGTTCGGGGATGTATTTTAGCAGCTCGGTCGGTGACGTATTTTAGCAGTTTCCCCAATGCTGTGGGAGATTCTGTCACTCAGAAACCACGTGAATTCAAACAGGAACTGTAATCCTAAACCTATGTTCTATATATACAAAATTTCAGTATCAAATTTTGGAAGTTTGGCTGTGCGGGGGGGGGGGGGGGGGGGGGGGTGGTTAGAGCTTGGACCCCCCCAATGTCCATAACATGGTTACGCCCTTGAAATAGTCAACGTATTTTTTCTCTCTAATGACTTCCATCCAGTCCTTGTTTTCTAGTCTCTGTTCATTCTTATCTTTGTTTCCCCTTTTCCATTTCTTCATCACTCTCTCTGTCTTTCTTTGTCTCTCTATCTTTATCTGTACCTATATTTCTCTCTCCTCATTTCCTCCACTCACTTTCTCTTGCTTATATACACACACCTGCCCTCTAAGTTGAATGTCACATTCATTTTATCTTGCTTGTCTGATGTCTGTATTTAACCTTAATGCTCATAAGCCGGTGGCTTCGCTGATCCCCAGAGCAGAATAAAGGTCTTATTCGACTCATTTGGCTTTCTATTTTTATAAATGTAAGGAAGCAAATCATGCCACATAATATTGATTTGATGTGAGAAATTTCAAGCATTTCTTGTGGGTGGCTGTATACTTTTCCTTTTATTATTTTTCTCATAATTAAAAGACTTCATTTAATTTATTATGTTTGGAAATGTACTTGACTTTCAAGGATAGAAAGATAGAATTTATTCTGTCATAAAACAATGACAAGACACGTGAAGTTACAGAATGTGAATTTCACTTCACTTTCTTAAACAGTTTTTAATTACATTTTTAAAAATATATTTTAATGTTGGTCTGGTAGGCATTCAAGGTATCTGCGGTTGTGTGCGAATAACTGATGGGTTGCAAGTTTCTGTGAAATTGAAGTAAAATTCAAAATTTTTTTCCAGCAGTAGAAATAGAAGGAAAATGATCAGATTTTTGTCCAAATATACATTTAGCAGACGCTTTTATCCAAAGCGACTTACAAATGAGACACACTCACACACCAATGGTAGCAGAGCTGCATGCAAGGTGCTAGCTTGCCATCGGGGGCAACTTAGGGTTCAGTGTCTTGCCCAAGGACACTTCGGCATGGGATCACCCGGGCCGGGATTCAAACCACCAACCCTACGATTAGTGGATTAGTGGACAATCCGCTCTACCGACTGAACCACAGCCGCCCTATAAAGCCCTATAAAGCAAAACAACATTTACCCAGGTAACACATAAACATCAGAATGACGCTTGCAAAGCACAACTTTATTTGTTAATTGATAAAATGTTGTCACAATGTTATTGTTTTTTGTTTTTTATCATTCCCTTCTTTCAGCTACCTCAATTCATTTATTTAACCTCCACACTGTGATAAACAATTTTCAGCTTAAGTTTATGAATATATATACTCAGAAAAAAAAAAAGAAACGTCCCTCTTTCAGAAGACTGTATTTTAAAGATAATTTTGCAAAATCAAAATAAGCTTACAGGTCTTTATTGGAAAGGGTTTAAACAATGTTGTTCATGCTTATTTAATGAACCGTTAATAATTATTGCGCATGCACCTGTGGAACTGTCCTTAAGACATGAATAGTTTGCAGGCGGTAGTAAATAAGGTCACAGTTACAATAACTTAAGACACTAAAGAGACCTTTCTACTGACTCTGAAAAACACAAGAAGGAAGATGTCTAGGGTTCCTGCTGACCTGCGTGAACATACCATAGGCCTGCTGCTGGGGGGCATGAGGACTGCAGATGTGTCCAGAGTAATAAACTGCAGTTTCTGTAATGTAAGACGCCTAAGACAATCCTACAGGGAGACAGGAAGGACAGCTGATCGTCCCTGCAGTGGAAAATTCTATGTAACCATGTGTTACCCCCAGACGTGATGGAGAACTTGCAAATGCCTTTGTGGAAAAGTGGGGTAACATTTCACAACAAGAACTGACAGATCTGGTGTAGTCCATGAGGATGAAATGCAGTGTAGTACTTAAAGCAGCTGGAGGCCACCAGATACTGGCAGTCACTTTTAATATTTAACCCCCCCATTGTTCAGGGACTCATTATTCCATTTCTGTTCATCACATGTCTGTGAAACTTGTTCCGTTTATGTCTCAGTTGTTGAATGTTTGCATACCTTTTTTCAGAATCTGCTAAATCTTAATACTGTTAACAAAATAAGGGGAATCATAAAAACCCCATGTTGGATTTTATTTATTTAGTATTGTCCTAAATAAGTTATTTTACATAACAGAGGTACACATATAAGGGGCGCACGGTGGCTTAGTGGTTAGCACGTCCGCCTCACACCTCCAGGGTCCGGGGTTTGAATCCCGCCAGGCCGTGTGTGTCCGGAGTTTGCATGTTCTCCCCGTGTGTCGGGGGTTTCCTCCGGGTACTCCGGTTTCCTCCGGGTACTCCGGTTTGCTCCCCCAGTCCAAACACATGCATTGTAGACTGATGGGCATGTCTAAAGTGTCCATAGTGTATGAATGTGTGTGTGAGTGTGTATGTGATTGTGCCCTGCGATGGACTGGCACCCTGTCCAGGGTGTACCCCGCCTTGTGCCCGATTCCTCCTGGGATAGACTCCAGGTTCCCCCGTGACCCTGAAAAGGAGTAAGCGGTTGAAGATGGATGGATGGATGGATCGAGGTACATATATAGTCAAAGAGACAAGATTATAGCTGAATTTATAAAAATTACCCCATTCAGAAGTTTACATACCCTTGATTCGTGATACTTTGTGTCATTACCTGTATAAACTGTTTTTTGTTTGTTTGTTTGTGATAGTTGTTCATGAGTCCCTTGCTTCTCCTGAGCAATTAAACTGCCCACAGTTCTTCAGAAAAATCCTCCAGGTCCGGCACATTCTTTGCTTTTGCAGCATATCCCCTTTCCAGCAGTGGCTATATAATGTTCAGATCCGTCTTTTCACACTGAGGACAACTGATGGGTTCATACACAACTATTACATAAGGTGCAAACATTCAATGATGCTCAAAAACACGATACATTAAGAGCCAGGAGGATGCAAACTTTTGAACAGGATAATCAGTGTAAATTGTTAGTATTTTGTCTTCTGGGAAACATGTAACTACCGTATTTAGCATCTGAAGGGCAGTACTAAATGAAAAAAAAATCTTTAAACAAAATAAGAACAATTTACACTGATCATCCTGTTTAAAAGTTCATTAAATAAACAATGCAATATTTTGAATAAGATTATTAATAGTTTTAGAATTACACAAAGAGATCGCATAGACAAGCTGGTTTTAAAATATTTTGCCAACTTTTATGTATTTGGCACCATCATTCTTTCGCTGCTTTGCTTGTAACTTGTTCCACTTTCTTACTTAGCTAATGGGGGGGCGGACCCCACCTGATCCACGCAGGAGACTCGGTCCATGGCCTGATTAGGTTTTCATTTTCTTTTGAGTGCTGATTTACCACCATATGATCGCAAAAAGAAATCAGATACACTGTATAAAACGCACACTGTTAACTCACGCCGCATTTAAAGGGCCGCAGGCTATGTGAGTCAGTGACAGTAAGTTTGGCACCTGGAACCATCCCTGGAACCATCTGTGCTGCTGGTCATCATATTATTTTTGCTGGCTAATCCTTCTTCTTTCAACTAAGCATCACCAAAAGGTACAGCCAAAAACTACATTGTACACAGTGCATTCAAGCATGTACCCTGATTAAGCTCCTCGGAAGATCAGTTTTGAGGTTTCACAGCAGGCCTACTGGTTTCATATGGTACACTGTAAAAGAATGCAAATGTTATCACAATCTGAGCAGATGGGCAAACAGGGTGAAGGCAGTTCTCTGTTCTTAAGCTGATTACAGTATGTGTCCCCTATGTTACATCATTTACATAACAGCACTCTGCAGTATGTGGCATTTAAGCTGTTCAAGGGTCAATTAATGTTATTACAACATGCAAGTTTTGCCGCAGTTTTTCTGTAATTGGGGGCCAACTTGCGAAGATAAGGTCTTCTCACTGACAACGTGTTCTACACTGAATGTCAATATGCTTAGTGTGCTATAATAACCATTAGCTGACGACACCGTAAAAACAAGTGTGTGTGACCTTATGCAATACAGTCAGTCATTTGTTAATGTTCACTGGCCACTCATGAATCACTCAGAAGAGCTAGTTTGAAAATGAAGCTTTGGCCTTTGTGGAATTTTTCCTCTTAAAATAAATCAAATCACTGATTAATCTGTGGCAGACAGATTTTCTTTTCTTTATCCCCTAATAAAAATTCGATTAATGAGCCCTGTTGAAGAGATGTAATTTAGTTCAGTTGTATTTCTAATAGACAACAGAACAGAAAGAGTTTTTTTTTTCTTACCAGACAGCTCAAATTGGTGTTGGTTGTCCTTCTTACTCTATTCATTCTCTTCTCTAAAGCTTTTGAGTTCTCTGATGGTTGAGGACTGGACAAGCGACAGGCTTTCACTTGATGACCTTAGTCTGTTCCTTTTTATGATGTTGATCCTGCCTGTCAGCAGCAGAGTGGCCTTGTGCGTGTGACTCAGGTGTGTAAAAACAGCAGTGTGGCCTTGTGGTTTTCATCACTGAGAGCACTAATGGAGGATAAGCACCCAGCTGAGGCCTCATGGACATGACATTTCTCTGAATGGGCACGTGCTTCATACACAATTGAAGACCATATGAAATTTTATAAATGGTGGCTTTGAGGTTTGTGATGAGACAGTTGGTGCATTCAAAACACTTTAGAAATTGATTTTTTTTGTTAGATTTTTAGTCTTCATACATTTCATTCAACAGCTACTTTGTAGTGCCAGATTAAATCGAGATGATTGAGTTGTTGACTCCCATCTTAACCGGAAAGGGTAAATGTACTGAGACCCAATCATAGTTAGTAAGTCAGTGACTGTGCCCTCTATTTTCTGTACACAGTTTTATTGGAAAAGGCCAGGTGATATTTTCCAATCTTACACTGTCCAGTTTTCAGTCTGTTCCCAATGTAGCCTCAGATTCCTGTTCATTGCTGATAGGAGTGGAACCCAATGTGGCCTTGTAGCCCATCTACCTCAAGGTTCAACCTGTTCTGAGATGCTTTTCTGCTCACCATGGTTGAAAACAGTGGCAATTTGTAACATGGAGGTGGTCCCACCTTTGCTGCTATAACAATTCTTTCGGGAAGTCTTTCTACTAGATCTTGCAGATTTATGCCCATTCAGCCACAAGATCATTAGTGAGGTCAGGCACTGATGAATGGTGAGGAGGCCTGGTGTGCAGCCAGTATTCCAATTGATCCCAAAGGTGTTCAGTGGGGTTGAGGTCAGGGTTCTGCGAAGGCCACTTGCAAACCACCCTTCACAAATCAAGTCTTCATGGACCTTCATTTATACACAGGGGCATTATCATGCTGTAACAGCTTTGAGATCTCTGCTCCAATGACAGGAAATTGTAATGCTACAGCAAACAAGGACATTCTAGACAATCATGTGTCTCCAACTTTATGGAAAAAGTTTGTGGAAGGCCCACATATGGGGGTCATGGTCAGGCATCCACATAGCGTATGTTAACATAAGATGGAAAGAAGGAACTAGCAATATCCATTGCAAGGCAATATTGAGAATCACAATTTTAGAAAATTTGCTTAAAAATGTATGATACATGTATAAAATATAAGCTGCACCTTGAACTGGGTTTTATTATATATATTAAAAAAAAACAAAAAAACAATTGCATTGATTGCAATTGATTGGTTTGAAGAGTGGTTTTAACACAGAGACATTACTGGTGATCAATTTCTGCATTATGTAGTATGAGGAACATAATATTGTAGTCTGTCTTATTTTGGCAGTGGGAACGCTTGGATGAGCCTACAGTAGGAAGACAGCGGCCTGGTCAGATTATGATGGATAGGGCTGTACATCCTTGGGGTTCAAGCCACCCTCTAATGGATATATTTGAGATGACGGGGTTAAGTATGTCTCTACTCTGGTTCTGCGCCTTACTGACACAATTTCTCTGTAACAGGACAACCTGCAGCACTCTGCCTCATTGCTGTGCTTTTTGTGGAAGGAATGATACAAGAGAAATACTTAAGCTACCTGAACCATTCTTCTAAACAGAAGATTTTTTAAAACACTTACTAAGACATTCCAGTGCAAAATTTATTGTATTTCTTAATATTGGTTTAAGCCATGATCTCAGCACAAGTGCATTAAAATGTTTGGAAAACTGCCGTATGGTCATAATGCCTGTTTGTTTTTAGATGGGCCTCGTGTCTGTTATTTTATAAACACTCCAATGCCCCTTCACTCCAGAGACATATTAGTCTAAAATCGGTAAGCAGCCATTACAGCCAGATAATTTTCCTGTGAAGAAAAAAAGATAATTATGTGCTTTGGAAAAACGTAACCATAAGAAACACAGTACAAACAGAATAAACAGCGCTTTTCAGATGGAGTAATTTCTTACTGGAGACGAGTATGAATCATCCATCCATCCATCTTCAACCGCTTACTCCTTTATCAGGGTCACGTGGAACCTGGAGCCTATCCCAGGAGGCATCGGGCACAAGGCGGGGTACACCCTGGACAGAGTGCCAGTCCATCACAGGGCACAATCACACACACACTCACACACCCATTCATACACTACGGACACTTTAGACACGCCAATCAGCCTACCATGCATGTGT
>JAFFST010052240.1:73687-91104 GCA_022414735.1 Noturus placidus
CGGGACCGCCAACAGGGGGAATGTTCGTTAGCGCTCCGGGAGGAGCGCCCTGGGGGGGGGATCTGTCACGATTCCCCCTGCTGGCCAGGTGTGGCACTCCACCTTGGCGGTTCTGTCATGGATCTCTCCGGAAGCAATGCGCATGCGCCATGCATGCGCGCTGCATTTGCTCAGCTCAGTAGCGGACTTTGACAGTTGCACACACGTGGACTTTTGTTTACATTTGTTTACACTGTTTGACTTTCATGTAAATAAAGCACTGTTCATACTGCACTTGCGTCCAGCCTCCTTCTCCGCCATCACGGAGACGTGACATAGATAGATAGATAGATAGATAGATAGATAGATAGATAGATAGATAGATAGCTGGATGGGTGGATGGATGGATGGATGACAGGCCGGTGCACAGGAAACAAAGATGGCTCCTCTCGTGACTGCTGCGGTGGTGCTGAAGAGACAGCGCCGCTTCAGTGCCACCAAGCTTTTGGACAGCCAAAGAGCATGTGGCGGCAGGCGTGCCACCAACTCATGAATGGTGCACCACACAGAAAGAATTCCAACATCCAGCGGGTGAGGGGAGAACATAAAAGAGCGGTATTCCACTCACAAGGGAAGAAGAGGATCTCCGAGCATGTGCACAAGTAGCAGGCATGTCTGCTAACCGCTGCTGTGTATTTTTCAGCTTTTTTCAGACAAAGTCGATACAAGTGAAGGCTCCACCCCCAGTTGTAAGCAAAGACAGCTGAGACCCTCACTGCTAGATCACACTTCAACACACACACACGTGCACATCCACACTCCCCTCACTGTTCATCTCAAATAAAGGTCCCTCCACGAATAACCCTAAAACAGGCTCCTGTGTGTCTGTGCTCAACCCACCGCAGGCTAAATTCCCTACACTGATGGAGGATATGGGAATGAGCGCAGACATGTGTAAATAATTGATTATAATTGGAGTGGATAGAGAGATGGACACTACAGCGTCTCATATAGACTAGCAACAGCAACAGGCCACAACTCTCCAACTCGCCGAAAGCCTGCGAGTGGCTACCCAGGAGGAGCTTCTTGCCCTGAGAGTGGCCCTGCAGTACACTGGCCGACAACCCTGACCAATGCACTGCCAGGGAGGTGGCAGAAAAGGTGGCCATGGACCGGTTCCTGACAGCTCTGTTGGCCACAGAGCGCCAAGCCGTGAAAATATGTGCACCCGGAACCCCTGAGGAGCTGCTAACTGCACTTGAACTCACCCTCCCCCTCTTGTAGTTTGGCTGGGATGGGCAGCGACCCCATAGACCAGCCGGGAGGGGGCCGCCACATCAACCTGACTGCCATCAAGCTACCGAAGGAAAAGAGGCCACCCGGAACTGCCCCGCCTGCGGGACACATGAGGAGGAGTCCAGGCCGCTGAAACTGGATCTAGGGACACTGAAGGAGGGTCAAGACTCCAGGCTTGCAGGAGGGGGCCCCCACCCTACTAACCCACCGAAACCAGTCAAGCAAAGGTAGGAAATGGGACCTACTCCTTCCTTCAAGGAAGAAGTTGGCTGAATGCTGCGGGACCCTATCGACCTAGGACCCTGGACCTATCGAAAGGCTACTGGCAAGTTGCGCTGGCACCAGACGTGAGACCAAAGACAGCCTTCAGCACAGCCACTGGTCACTCCACTGGGAGTACCAGGTTCTCCCATTTGGGCTATCCAGGGCACCCGCTATGTTCCAGCGGCTGATGGAAATTGTCCTGTGACCCCACCGTATGTTTGTGGCCGCCTACCTAGATGACGCATTTATCCACTCCTCCACTTAGTCGGACCACCTGTTCCACCTGGGGGAGGTTCTAAAAGAGCTCCGGATGGCTGACTAACAGCCAACACCAATAAATGCCACCTAGTGCTGACCGAGGCACAGTACATGGGTTAATGTATTGGTCGGGGTATGCTGAAGCCACAAGCGAAGAAAATCTAGGCAGTGAAGGACTACCCCTGACCCACATCAAAGAAACAGGTATTTGGGGTTGGCAGGGTATTACCGCAGGTTCATGCCTAACTTCCCCTCTTTAGCTTCCCCCCTCTCAGACCTTACAAAGAAGGGCTAGCTGGTCTGGGTGAAGTGGTCCGCGGAGGCAGAGCAGGTGTTCCGAGCCCTAAAGGAGGCCCTCACCAGTGCCCCAGTGTTATGCAACCAAGACTTTGCCCTCCCATTCACTGTACACACAGATACCTCCGAGACCGGCCTGGGCGCCGTTCTCTCACAGACCTTTGATGGAGAGGAACACCCAGTCCTTTAAATCAGTTGAAATTTGGCCCCAGCTACGAGGAAGTACGCGGCCGTGGAAATAGAGGCCCTGCCGATAAAATGGGCTATTGAAGAGCTCCGATACTACCTGGCCAGTTGGCACTTCATCCTGGTGACATACCATGCCCCACTGCAGTGGATGGCCAAGGTCAAGGACACTAATGCCAGGGTACCCTGATGGTTACTCTCGTCGCAGGATTTCTCTTTCCAGGTCCAGCACCGGGTGGGGACTCACCATGGGCATGCAGATGGCCTCTCACAATGGGATGCACTGTGGGCCCGACACACGACGGCAGTTGGCTCGGCGCAGAGGGGGAAGCACTGTGGCACTGGTGGCACTGAAGAGACAGCACTGCTTCCATGCCACCAAGGTGTAGACCCTGAATGTTACAGCAAATTAGCTGCTTGGGTTGAGAAATAGTCCAATTAAATATCTCAAGCAAACATCAGTCCTGACAAAAATGAAAATATGTGCTATGGTTTATAATCAGATAACTACCAGTTTGAATAACATAGAAGCTGTGTTTAATAAAGTGTACACCAGTGGCCTTATACTAGAGAACCTGTTCTATTTGTTTGTTTTGTTTCTTTGTTTCTTTGTTGTCACAGTGGTGGAAATCACAACACACCATTACAAAAGTTGCATTTATTATTGAGTTCCTATAGTTATTATAGGCATCATGGTGGCACTGAGGGTAACATTGCAGCCTCACAGCCAAAGCTAGGTTCCAGATCCACTTTGTAACTGAACAGCATGGAGTGGTTACAGAAGATGAATGAATGACTGAAGTAGTTATTAGCCAGTTTGACTGGTCACTTGAATGAAATGGCTTTCAAGCAACATTTTACATCAGAAAAACAAGTAGCAGTATAAGCAAGGTCAACTCAACTTCAGGAATCAAACATTAAAATACATAGAAAAAACATTATTGTACCCATTTTAACATGGAACCTAAGATTTCAGTAGTTCATTGAATAAATCTGAGCTGAGGGATGTGTGGAAATTTTTTTAGACCAAAATGAGTTCCTAGTTATAAAAAAAAGTTTTAAAACTGCTGCTGTACACAGTGTTCAAAACAATAAAAAGCAATACAGCTCCTGACACACTTGTACCAACACCAGACATTACCATGTACTGAGAATATCCCACCACCCAAATAATATAGTACCTAGTGGTTCTGTGGTGTTTTCCATTAAAAGACGGTCTGACAAATTGCGCAGAGCAAGAGATGGAAGACAGACAGTAATTGGTGTTGCCTTCTCAGCTGTCTAAACTTAGTGCTAACGCCATATCAGTGAGACATGGTGTACCACCTTTGCTTTTACATGGTGTTTGGAAGGACTTCACCAGAATCATTGCCAACAGCCTCCCAGAAGAGGTAAACAATCAAAACAACACCAGCCTCCCTCATGCTGCACCTGCAGCTCGTGATGAGCCACTGTTTCAGGTGCAGCTTGCCCTCCAGCTGTGCCCTTAACAAGCTCCGCTCTCTCTTCTGAAATAGAAGTGCAAGGCTTCATAGTCACTATTTGGGTTTTTTTTTTTTTAAAAGATTCACATGTCTCCCCTGTTCACTCCTGCAGATAAAATCGCATGCCATTTTTCCACTATACAGGGAGGTAAACTACTGTAATATCAATATCATTTCACTCACAGCTGCCCCGGCTGGAGCAAGATGAGTACAGGTGTTCCTGTCATGACCGTTCTCGATCTCCACTCTGAGCTCTCTGTAAGAACCTGCTGTTTCGGTGCAGTATTTTACACACATTGGGGATGGCTGGAGTTTTGTCAGTGATGTGATTGTGTTGGTGGGGGCTCTTGAGTGGTGGCTCTTTCAATGAAATCTCCAAAATGAAACACATTAAATATGTTTCCATTGAAATCTTTCTATCCTCAGATACAAATTTTCAGGCGAGAAGGTAGAGTTTGTACACTGCAATGACATCACAGGGGGCATTCCTAGCTCAGTTACAATGGCATTTAATAGGTGAACAAATTTCAATAATCTCAGATGGGCAGCATTTCACTGTTAGCTCCTATAAAACCAACTTAAAGAACCAAGAGCATCTTTCTTCACTCATTGACAATGTTCAACGTCATATTCATGAAAGTTCCGTCAGGTAGAGAAGACAGAATTGAACAGAGTTTAACAGTTACACCAAGTTACAGAAGAGACTTGGCTAGTTAGCAAGCTGTGAGATGGCAAGCACAATCGCATTGATGGTGGTATTTGCATAAAATTTGAAGATATGGAAGCTGAACTGTTTGAGCAGAATGTACAGATGAGGTGTTGAGAGAGCTGAACCGATTAAAGGATTAAAGCGCTGCTGCATCACCTTCTTTAGGTAAATAATATGCAAGTTCTAAATCCAGCTTGTGACAAGCATGATGATGAAAGAAGTTTGATTTTGAGCTGACTTTTCTTGTGCTTTTGGGTCAGAAGTGGTGTACGTCTTGGAGTTCTGGCATGGCAAGCTTCTGCATTTAGTATGCGCCATACTGTGCTCACTGAAATCTTAGTGCCTTTTGCCACCAAGTCTTGATGCAGGTCCTTTGCAGTCATTCAAGAGTTTTTCCACAACTTGCATTCTCAAAAATCTGGTTGCAGCCATTGATAGCTTCCTTTTCTGCCCAGTGCAGATATTTCATACATTTTCTTCCCCTAGCCAGTTCAGGTATTGCATGTGTTCCAGCTGAAGCACACCTGCAACTAATGCAGCAACTAATGAAGCCCTAGATTGTGACAACACCTGTTTTGCATATGTGTGCTGTTGTGAGGGATTCTATTCTGTGTGATGAATAATTTTGAGACTGGAGAAGTCATAATACGCTGCATTTTCAGTTGAAGCATTCATTGTGTTGAACTATTTAAATTGCTTTTATTTGATTTGCTCATTGCAAACAGCTGAAAGTCTGCATATTTTGACAATAAACCTGATTTGCAATGGGGTTTGAATAATTTTGATTGCAACTGTAAATCTTGGATATTTGGCCAATCTGCAGCTCATCTGTACAGAATAGCAGAGCTGAAAATAATATGTGCTGATTGGTTGTGTGTGTTCCAGGGGAAGCATGTCAGTCGGTCATTATGAAACTTGATAGTGAGAATTGGTGATGACTAAATTCATAAAAAGACCAAAATAGTTCCTGTGATTTTTTTGTTTATATGCCTATAGTCCTGGATCTAGACCCTTGTCCTGCCTATATTTAAAACATAAACCCATGCAAGGGGAGATAATTTATTCCCAGCTTTATTCCCAGTTTGTTGTAAAGACATAACCGGACGAGACCATATTCGTCGCACCAACATGCCAAATAACGTTCCAGCGATGTAACTTTGTGATTCCTGTACTCAATGTGGCGATGTTATAGTTGGACGTTGCTGAAACATAAAGAGTATGTTCCAATTGCCAAAATGGTACATTGTATAGAAGTAACTGGATCAGACCATATTAATCACAGCAACATACCAAATTACATTCCAGCCACATACACTTGTGATTCCCATATTCACCGTCGAGACGTTATAGCTTATAGTATGATGCTAGAACGTGCGAGTACGTCCAATCAACCATGGTCGGGATCTGATCATTAAATCCTTTCAATCATAACTCAAGAAAATATGAGTGGCTGCTTACCTGTCTCCTGTGACAACTCTTCAGCCTCGACTCCACTTTTATTTCTAACATATCGCACTCTTTGGGTTAGAGGTGGATATGAAATTCCTGAGTAATTCCTTTACGGACAGCAAGCAAATTTGTTTACTTTGAAACCCATACCCTATTGGACTGACTTTCATTCCCTGCCTTCAAATTTAAATGTTTTTAATAAAATTATACTGGTTTTGATGAAAGCAATTTAAACAATGCAATTATAATGGTATTTGTTGTGGAATTTCTATTCGACCTATCATCTCAAAATCTACTCA
Organism: Noturus placidus; assembly: GCA_022414735.1. Lineage (NCBI taxonomy): Eukaryota > Metazoa > Chordata > Actinopteri > Siluriformes > Ictaluridae > Noturus > Noturus placidus. Next base: position 79,909 of record JAFFST010052240.1, read on the forward strand.
TAAGACACACCTGTGCCTCAAGTAACATCAAGCAAGACATTTATAGCATATATTGATCAGCATTTTGACATTTTTTTCCCCAAAAATTCTAAGCCAATACATAACCATTAAGCTAAATAATTATTTTGTAGATTACCAACAAAAATTGTGTTTTATCTTACCAACAAATTCACATGCAGAACATGAAAATAACATAAATTCATAAATTATTATCCAACGATGTAAATCAATACATTTATGTAACCACAGAAAACAAAAAGCCTTATTCTTCAAAAAGTAAAAGTGCCTCATCATCATCTTTGTCATGTTGTTGCTGCTATGGAGCCTGTCTGGTCCTGCTGCTGAAAATGAAAAGTGTGTTTTAGTTTTACAGCAATTAACTACACATTAGGGTAAACACTACGCTTACAATTTTTTAAGGAGCACTTGTGCTTCTAATTACAAAAACTAAAATAGAAGTAAAAATTTATCTCAGATTTAACCTCAGGCCACATCACAAGTCTCTAGTTTGTGAGCAAATTAACAAAACAGGGCATTTAATTATGAAATTAGTCGGCCGGACTGAGTGGCAAAACATCCAGCAAAATGGCTGATTTTAATAGGGGAAGCTGTGAAAATGCTAGTACAACTAATGATTATGTGTGTAAATTAAAGTTAGTTGGATTCGACAGTGACCCTTTCAACTTGCCCAAGAATCTGTGTTCCATGGACATTGGCCATGTGGCCAGAAATCAACTTTCCTGACAATTATATGTATCTGATTTCGACGCCGGGAAAATAGACTATACAATGCCTATAGGCATACAATAGCCTTGACAATTAGTACTACTTCAAGGTGGGATTTGTTGGGGAAATTAAAGTCACACAAACACCAATAAACAGTATGTTTTATGTGGACAGGTATGTAAAAAAAATATATATATTATATAATAATTAATCAATTTGTATAGCGCTTTTTACAAAGGACATTGTCTCAAAGCAGCTTTACAGAAATATCATTTTTACATTTACAAGCGGCTTACAAATGAGACACACTCACACACCAATGGTAGCAGAGCTGCATGCAAGGTGCTAGCTTACCATCGGGGGCAACATATGGTTCAGTGTCTTGCCCAAGGACACTTCGGCACGGGATCACCCGGGCCGGGATTCGAACCGCCAACCCTACGATTAGTGGATTAGTGGACAACCCGCTCTACCAACTGAGTCACAGCCGCCCTAACTGGTAAACCGTAAGCTAGCTTGTACTAGTCTGTTTGTAGCTAACACTGCTTCTACTTACTATTGTTAGATATTTGTGAAGGTAGAACACAGCCAGAGAATTAATTAATGAGCCCCCCATTATTCATTATTACCCAAATATGTAGCAATTTATTCAACATTGTACAACATGAATAGCACATGCCAAAATTACTTATACTGGTCGACTTAGTAAAAAAAAGGAGTTAATCGCTTTTTTTGGCTTTCTGTAAAAAGATTGCTAAAAGATTCAACAACAATCTGAGCTTAGTCGATCACACAACAGCTTTTTCCCATTTTAGATGTTTTTTTCCTGTGTTTTCGCAGAATTCACCTTGTACACTAATGCTGCCGCTCAGTATTTTTGCCACTCAGTAGTTGTGACCGTGGTTGGTTCTGGCTACTGTGATATCATGTGCATACCGTCTATACTAGTCGATGTCACGTGATTGGGCCGTGATTCTTGACCTCCTGAAAGTGTATGTGAATGTGTGCTTATGGGAAAGTAAAGTTCCATTATGTTGTAATTCGACCCATCTCTCTCTCTCGTGTGTTTATTATTCTCACCACACAAACCCAAAGTACAACATGGTGTCAGAAGATGCAAATTCACCAGTCTTCCTGAATGGTAAATGGTGCACTTATATAGCGCTTTTATCCAAAGCGCTTTACACTGTGTCTCATTCACCCATTCACACACACACACACACACACCAATGGTAGCAGAGCTGACATGCAAGGAGTTAACTTGCCATCAGGAGAAACTTGGGGTTCAGTGTCTTGCCCAAGGACACTTCGGTATGTGAAGTCACATGGGCCGGGAATCAAACCGCCAACCCTTACGATTAGTGGATAACCCACTCTACCAACTGCACTACAACGGAGTGAAGAGGATGACCGGCGTGAGTTATAACTTCGCAGCAAGCGAGTGAAGCAGCTCAGAGCAATAAACAGAAAGAAAGTGGACTCTCTCTCTTTGATGCGGTGAGTGCTAAAAATAGAACAGAGAGATAGTGCAAGAATAACATAACAAAACACAAAAACTGTTTAAAAAATACCGAGGTGCACCACGTGAATGAGAGCACAAGGAAGATAAGCATGGAGCAGCTCAAACCCCCGTCATCCCTCCTGTTAAAAGGCAATATCAGTGAGAACTGACACCAATGGGACCAGCGGTTTGTGCTGTACATGATGGCAATTGGATTGAATAACAAGGATGAGAAAGTAAAGATCACAATTCTGCTTCACACTATTGGGGAATAAGCCTTGGAGGTATATAACACACTGCAAATAGAGTATGCTCATTGAGATGATCCTAAAATGAATGAAATCATCTGATCATTGAGAGAATATTGCAGCCCCAAGAAAAATGTTGTTTTTGAGCACCACAGTTCTGGACACTGATAATGACAGAATCATTGTCACTGACAAGTTTGTCACAGAAATGCGGCAGAAGTGTAAACATTATGAATTTGTGGAAGCTGAAAATGATATGATCAGGGACTTAATTGTTTTTAGTATACCATACACAAGGCTGAAAGTGCATCTACTTAGAGAAGCTGACTGAACTCTCGACAGAGCTGTGGAAATATGCAGAGCAGCTGAGGTTGCAAAAACCCAGATACAGGCCATAGGCACACAAAATGATGCTGCTGTTCATGCTATCAAGCACATAAAGAAAATGGATACCAAATGGGGAAACAGCTAAGTACAAATCACATGCGATTAGTGGATGAGTGGACAACCCACTCTACCGACTAAGCCACAGCCACCCTACACCAAAGAGGGACTTGTGGAGAAATATCCCATGGTGTTCGATGGTCTGAGTGAATTTTGAGGACACCACCATATCCACATAGACCCTATGGTAGTTCCAGTTGTACATGGCTGCAGAAAAATCCCACTGTCCATCATGAGCAGACTACAAACCACACTACAGAAGCTAGTGGACAAGAAGGTAATTGCACCCATGTGATAGCCAACTGAATGGTCAACAGCCTAGTCATAACTGAGAAAAATGATGCATCACTGAGTGTGTGCTTGGATCCTCGTGAACTCAAGCAAGCGATCTTTCGACAACATTACAGCGTCCCAACGCCAGAGGAAGTCCAGGATAAACTTGGGAGAAAGTCAATTTTCACTATATGTGAAGAAACAGATGTGTACCAGCAAGTAAAGCTTGATGAAGCATCCTCAAATCTCTGTACATTCAACTCTCCCTGGGGTCACTACAAATTTCTGAGGTTACCTTTTGGAATTAAGACAGCCAACTAGAAAACTTCTTCAACAGAAAACTGTGAGACCTTCAGAAATATTGAAGGGGTGCACCTCATAGCAGATGACTTGATCATCTCAGCCTCATTAGATGAAGAACATGTACCCATCCTACACAAAGTAATGGAGAGAGCTAAAAAAGCAAAGACAAAAACCGAACAACAGTTCAGCAAAGACAAAAATCAGAACAAAATGGACTCTGTGAAATATATGGGGTATGTTATAACTTCTGAAGGAGTGAAGCCAGATAATGCTAAGGTTCATGCCATTGTGGACATGTCAGCACTAGAGGACAAGCATAACCTCCAAAGGCTGCATGGCATGATAAGGTATCTTGCAAAATACATACCTGATAAAGCCACGCTGACTGCACCGTTACAGCAGCTCATCAGAAAAGATGTGATATGGCAGTGGCACCGTGAACATGATGTAGCACTGCAAAACTTGAAAGTTGCTCTTACACAAGCACCAGAACTCAAGTTTTATAATCACACCAAGAATCTCACTATACATGCCGATGCTTCAAAAGATGGCCTGGGTGCCAGTCTGCTGCAGGAAGGGTGCCTGTTCTATGCATCCAGAGCATTATCAGATGCAGAGTGTAATTACACCCAAATTGAAAAGGAATTTCTGGTGGTTGTCTTTGCGATGTCAAAATCCTGTCAGTACATCTGGCTGTCACAGTCCAATCTGACCACAAGCGTCTAGAGTCTATATTTACCAAGCCTCTTTGCAAAGGACCCGTGAGGCTACAGAGGATGTTGTGCAACTGCAGCGATATGTTCTTCACATCACTTACACACCTGATAAGAACATGTTAATCACTAACACACTGTCCCATGCAGTTGTAAAAGACTAGCGGTATGAAGAAAAATCTGAGTTGACCAGTAAGATAGTTGTGTATGGCATCCAAGCAACAAATACACTGAGTGCAGACATGCTACAGGGCTTGCCGGTAAGAAGATGCGACGTTGAAAGCACGCTTCAGCACTACTGGCCACTGATGTACACAATCAGGATCAGAGAGGGTGTGCTGATGACAAATGACAGAATAATTATCCCTAGCAGGTTCAAGCCTCTGATGTTGGAGAGGTTGCATCTGGCTAACCAAGGAATTTAAAGAACAAAAGCACAGGCAAGGCAGCTTATGTACTGACCAGGAACGACATGTGACCTTGATCAGCTGATTGGCCTGTCAAAAATTACAGTCCAAAAATCAATATGAACCACTGCTGTCACATATCTGTCATATACCAGAGCTACCATGAATCAAAATAGGTGTAGACATATTTGAGCTTGATGACCACTCATTCTTGGTGTTGGTGGACTATTTGTTCCCTGAAGTGTTGCACTTGCCTGAAAAAACCACACACACTGTGATTCGAAAGATGAAATGTGTGTTTGTAAGGAATGGTATTCCAAAGACAATAGCGAGTGATCATGTGCCCTTCGCCAGCCATGAAATGAGGATGTTCACAGCAGAGTGGGGCATCACACTCATCCACTATAGTCTTGGTTATCCACAATCAAATGGTTTGGCTGAGAGGACAGTACAAACGGTAAAGCAAGTATTTAAAAAGGCAGCTTCGACTGGTATGGATCCTCCCCTGGCACCACTGTCCATCCACAACACCCCTTTAACAGGAATGAGCTACTCACCTGCCCAAATGCTGATGGGGAGATCATTAAGGAGCACACTTCCTGCGCCTGCTGCAGTGCTGAAACCAGCTACTCCCAAAGGAATCCACAGTAGACTTATGCATCTTCAAGGCAAGCAGCACCGTTATTACAATACCATAGCAAAACCTTTGTCTAACCTGTCTGTAGGTAGTATGTGCACATAGAGACAAAGAAAGGGTGGATGCCAGCAAATGTTGAGAAGAGAGAGGAGCCACGCTCGTCATGGCTCAAACTTTGAATCTCTACTGTACAGAAAGAGCAAACATCACCTGAGGTTGGCTATAAACACATGAACAGACACATCACAAGAGCATGAGTCACCAGATAGTGTAAGAAACCAGCAGGATCAGCACCTAGTGAATGAAGAATGCCAAGAGGTTACATCAATACCTATGTCTACTACACATTATCACACTAGGAGTGGGAGAGTAATTCAATCACGTGTTAAGCTAAAGGACTATGTAGTTAGCAAATGCTAAAGACATTGTTTTGAAGCAAGTTCAAGTGCTGTGGATACATGCACCTGACTGTGCATAGTCTGAAGTTAAGAAGAAAAGAACAATATATCTGGTTATGTTGTTTATTTAAACATTGACATATTATTTCCGGGACACATCTAATCAAAATAGTGATTTTATCCTGGAAAAGGGGGATGTAGTAGATGTGGGTATACAAGTGGATGTCACAAAATTAGTGGTGTGTTCTTGACCGACTGAAAGTGTATGTGAATGTGTGCTTATGGGAGGTAAAGTTCCATTATTTTGTAAGTTAAGTTCCACTATTTTGATTAGATGTGGGAGGCTGTGGCTCAGTCGGTAGAGCGGGTTGTCCACTAATCCACTAATCGTAGGGTTGGTGGTTCGAATCCCGGCCCGGGTGATCCCATGCCGAAGTGTCCTTGGGCAAGACACTGAACCCTAAGTTGCCCCCGATGGCAAGCTAGCACCTTGCATGCAGCTCTGCTACCATTGGTGTGTGAGTGTGTCTCATTTGTAAGTCGCTTTGGATAAAAGCGTCTGCTAAATGAATAAATGTAATGTAAATGTAGTTCAACACAGTTCTCTCTCTCTCTTGTGTGTTTAATATTCTCACCACACAAACCCAAAGTACAACAAAAAGAGACTAACTGACAACATCATCAGAATGTACCATGTTTGCTGAATGGCAGAAGGTTATCTGGACACCAGGGTACCACGTCTCCACAACATTCTCAATGGGACTATTTAGTGACTAGTTTTTGAGCACGTGGCCACGACATTTCAGGACCGTTAGCCAAGATAATTTAAAAAAAATGGAACTTTACCAAGATGTGGTCACAACGTCGTCATAAAGTAATGTCATGCTGCTGAACAGACGACTAACTAGTGACGTAATCAGAACGTACTGTGTTTGCTTGGTTGTGGTGCGATACAATAACGGAAGTACATGCTTATTGCAAAGACAAACAGAGCTTCATCTAAAGCATGAGTGGGAAAGAAGAAACTTGTGCATACGCAAGCTGAATAATGCACCCAGAATACCCAAAATGCATTTCCACAATGAGCCTTTAATATCTGCAGAGAGAAGGTACATGGAGCAGTGTGCAAGTGATAAGACCGTGACAGTGCTTTAGCTCTGTATGCAGAATATTGGATTTGAAATGTAACCACAGAAAGGAAGTGCTGAGAATAACACTTGGTCAGGAGTGGTCCTATTATAGGGGGCTGACAAATTGTACATAGCAACAGATGGGCTACAGCCTGTAACTGGATACAACGTGTACCTATATGTACTGTAGTGGTGAATGATAAATGTATCTCCAGGTTTGGGTAAAATGGAGGTAGGGCAATTTATGCCCTACACAGAAGAGATGTAATATGTAGTTCCAGGCACAATTATTGTGATGAGCTACAGCATTAGTAAATTGAGCTTTAATGTCAGACATATTACAAGCTCATTTTCTGGACACATCATTCACATTTTATGTTCCTCATGTACATACATATGGTGATATAATACAGGGGACATCCTCTGTACCGTCATTATGTATATTTTACCTGAAAACAAGAATATATTGCACATATTATAGATATTTATACACACACAGGCGCACGCGTGCACACATACACACACTTGCGAAAATGCACACATACATACAGTATATGTATGTATATAAAGCATGGATTAAAAGCATTATAGCAAATTAAAAATAAAACCAAAAACTGAATATTTTTTCATAATTGAATATGTGAACAAAATCACTCGAAATTATTCAGAATGATTACAATATTTTAAGAAATGTTTATAGTCTTATAGTCTAAACATTTTCCCAATAGACCTAAATTCCTGTCCAGAATTCATTACTTACTGCACACCTACAGAACTAGAGGAACATGCAGTGCAATAATATTGGCACCCTTGGTAAATATGAAGGCTGTAAAAAATTGTCTTTATTGTTTAACTTTTTGATAATTTGTTAAAAAAATTCACAAAGATAGTCTTTGGTCATTGGTATCAAACAATTACAAACGCAGCACAGGTTTATCAAAATACATCTTTGTTAAATATAGGTGTGCAACAATTACTGGCACCCTTTTAGTGCTACCTCCCTTTTCCAAGATAACAGCTCTGAGTCTTCTCCTATAATGCCCGATGAGGTTGGAGAAGATATAGCAAGGATCTGAGACCTTTCCTCCTTACAGAATCTCTCCAGATCCTCAAAATTTTGAGGGCCATGCTGGTAGGCTCTCCTCTTCAGTTCACCCCACATGTTTTCTATGACTTTCAAGTCAGGGGATTGGGACGGTCATGGCAGGACTCTAATTTTGTGGTCAGTAAATCATTTTTGTATAGATATTTTTTATGTATGTTTTGGATCATTGTCCTGCTGGAAGATCCAACCACGGCCCATTTGAATCTTTCTGTCAGAGGCAGACAGGTTTTCATTTAAAGTCTGTTGATATTTGATAGAGTCCATGATGCCATGCATAGTAACAAAATGTCCAGGTCCTCTGGCAGAAAAACATCCCAAAACATTAAAGCTCCACCTCCATATTTAACCGTGGTCATGAGGTACTTTTCCATATGTCTACCTCTCTGTGTGCCAAAACCACCTCTGGTGTTTATTAACAAAAAGCTCTATTCTGGTTTCATCTGACCATAGAACCCGATCCCATTTGAAGTTCCAGTAGTGTCTGGCAAATTGAACACGCTTGAGTTTGCTTTTGGATGAGAGTAGAGGCTTTTTTTTTGAAAAACCCTTCCAAGCAACTTGTGGTGAAGTAGGTGACTTCAGATTGTAGTTTTGACTTTCTGACCGTAAGATGCAACTTCTGCAATTCTCCAGTTGTGATTCTTGGAGATTTTCAAACCATCCTCTTCACAGTGCATTGAGACGATATAGACACACGTCCTCTTTCAGGTTGATCCATAACATTTCCAGTTGACTGGAACCTCTTAATTATTGCCCTGATGGTGGAAATGGGCATTTTCAATACTTTTGCTCTTTTCTTATAGCCACTTCCCATTTTGTGAAGCTCAAAAACCTTTTCCCACACATCACAGCTACAGTATATACCTTGGTCTAACCCATTGTTATGAATGACTAAGGCAATTTGGCCTATGTTACCTCATATTTATACCCTTGTCATGGTTGAAGAATTTCCTGTTCCTAGTCACCCAGGTGTACTAAAAAAATTGTAAAATATTAATGGGAATTATTGATTATATATATATATATATATATATATATATATATATATATATATAGTGGCGACAGACCGGTGGCAGGTGCACAGGAAACAAAGATCGCTCCTCCCGCGACTGCTACGGTGGCGCTGAAGAGACAGCAAGGTTTTGGACGGCCAGAGAGCATGTGGCAGCAGGGCCGTGAATAGTGCAACGCATGGAAAGAATTCCACCATCCAGTGGACAAGGGGTTAATATAAAAGGGCGGTATTCCACTCACAAGGGGAGAAGGGGATCTCCAAGCATGGATCTCCACCCCCCGGTTTTAACAGAAGATAGCTGAGACCTTCACCGTCAGATCACACTTCAACACTCACACACGCACCCACACTCCCCTCACTATTCGTCTCGAATAACAATCCCTCCACGAATAACCCTAAAACAGCCTCCTGTGTGTCTGTGCTCAACCCACCATAGGCTAAATTCCCTACAATGGTTGAGGATACGGGCATGAGTGCAGACACGTCCATGTAAACACTTCAAAGAAAGATATCCAAGACTACTAAGTGAACACTTGAAGTGGATAGAGAGATGGACCACACACTACAGCGTCCCATTCTGGGACCATGGCCGAGAAGCCCAGCACCTTCTCCCCTGCCTGGCACTTGAAGATGACATTTGATAGGATCGGCATGGACCTCGTAGGGCCACACCCCAAGTCTGCCCAGGGTCACGAGTACATACTCGTCATCATGGACTATGCCATCCCGTACCCCGAGGTGATGGCACTACGCAAAGCCACCTCCCACAACATCGCCAGAGAACTGCTACTCCTGTTCAGTTGTGTGGGGATCCCAAAGGACATTCTGACTGACCAAGGTACGTCTTTTGTGTCCAAGTTAATGTCTGATCTTTGTCGGCTTTTACAGGTGAAACATCTCAAGACGTCTGTCTACCACCCACAAACTGATGGACTGGTTGAGAGATTCAACAAGACGCTAAAACAGATGTTATGCTGAGTGGTAGATGAGGAAGGAAGTAACTGGGACCTCCTCTTTCCCTACATGATCTTCGCTGTCCAGGAGTGCCGCCAAGGCTTGAAAAATTGACAGGGCTTCACACCCTTTGAGCTACTTTTCAGATGGCGACCTCGAGGACTGCTGGACGTGGCCTGTGTAGCGTGAGAGGGACAACCATCCCCATTCTGCTCAGTCATCAACTTCATGCAGGAGATGCAAGAGAAGATTGACCGGGTAACCCCAATAGCTCAGGAGCATATGCGAGCCACCCAGGAGGAACAGAAAAGAGTGTACAACCATCCCACACAGCCTCTTGAGTTCCAACCAGGCAATCGGGTGCTGATACTAGTACCGAGTAGATCCTGCAAATTCCTTACACAGGGCCGTACACAGTCCTCGAGCGATAAGGAAAAACTCTACCACGTGAATCTGCTGAAGAAGTGGGTAGAACCTGCACCGGTAGTATTTGCGTATGCGGCTCTGGACACAGATCACAGAAAGGTTACCTTAGTAGAATTGGGGAAGATGTTACACCCACACAAAGACAGGAGCTGACAGAGTTGGTGGTCCAATTTTTTGATGTGTTTTCTACCTCCTCAGGAATGATGCAGCTGGTCCACCATGAGATCAAGACCCATCCAGGATTAGTGGTGAGGCAGCAGTCCTACCATGTCCTAGAGGCCCGACGCAAGGCGATTGAGGAAGAAGTTGGCTGAATGCTGCGGGACCATATCATGGAACGACTTCCGGAAGCTGAACCAGGTCTCCGATTTCAATAGCTATCCCCTCCCCCGAGTGTACAACCTCGTGGAGTGACTGTGGAGAGCTCGGTTCAAATCTACCCTGGATCTATCGAAATGCAACTGGCAAGTTGCGCCTTCAGCACAGCCACTGGTCACTGGCAGTACCGGGTTCTCCCCGACATAGTCATCCACTCATCCACTTGGTCGGACCACCTGTTCCACCTGGGGGAGGTTCTGAAAGAGCTCTGGAAGGTCGGGCTAACTGCCAACCCCAAGAAATGCAATTAAGTAGCTGGCGTGTGTTAGGCAATATTTGGCGACACGTGAATATCCACTAACCGCTGCTGTGTGTTTTTCTGTTTTTTTCAGATGATGTCGACACAACGAAGGCTCCGCCCCTGGTTGTAACCGAAGTCAACTGATACCCTCACTACCAGATCGCACTTCAACACACACACACGTGCACCCACACTCTACTCACTGTTCATTTCAAATAAAGATCCCTCCACGAATAACCCAAAAACGGCCTCCTGCGTGTCTGTGCTCAACCCCCCGGGGCCTAAATTCCCTAATAT